>JASANQ010001105.1:0-29916 GCA_030849645.1 Wallacemonas sp. Wsd | reverse complement strand
CAAGACGCGTGATTTGGTCGACCCGGAGCCGCGCTTGTTGGATGAGCAGTACGAGTTCGCCGCGCCGCTGTGGACGAAGAAGGGCACGCGCATCGACCGAAACACGCTGGAAGGTGCCGTCGACGCGGCGCGCCTGCGCTCTCAGTGAGATCGCTACGCTTTTTTTCCTTTTCGCGTGTAACTGGTGCTTTTGTTTTGTTTGATCACAGAGAAGAGTTGATGAGAATCTTGTTTTTTTTTTCTTCAATCACCCATGTTTCGTTTTTTAAAACCCAACCTTTTTTTTTTGTGCGTCCTAATTCCGTCTTCCTCAACGTGGGGACACACACACACACACACAAACAAACTGACAACCTTACGAACAAGAAAAGGAGCTCACGCTGGAGCTATCCCCAGCCATAGACCTTTAAGAAACGGCATCTCACTGCACGCCACTGCGTCTGTTTAATGGCAACAAACACACGTGGAGAGGGGCTCTCATCTTCCCCAACACATCTCTCACGCAACTAGCAAAATGTGACGGCAATATGTGCCGTGTCTACCCCTTTTCACTTCCTTTCATTTTATGTACCTTTCACATCAGTACTTCCACTGGAATTGACTCACTTTTGCTCACCTCCTGAATCTCCCTCCCTCCCTCCCTCCCTCCCTCCTTTCCTCCTCTCAGAAGAGAGCTTATCTATTTGCACCCGGACCATACTTGCATTCTGTAGTACCTCGCAGAGTACTACTGCGCTATTACGTTTTTTCTTTTCTTCTTCCTCACATTTTTTTTGTTTCACGCGTTTGCTTTTTTCGCGTCTCTTTCCCTTTTTCCCTTTTTCCTTTTTTCTCTTTTTCTTGTGTCACATCGCGCGCAGCCACAACCATGGACACACCTTCCGCCACCGACCGTCACGACGACAAGACTGCCTCCGATGCCGTGCTCAAGAAGGCGCGCGTGGAGACAGACGCGGACCACACAGCCTCTGCCGTCGCCACCAAGACCAGCCTGACCACGTCTGAGGCGGTCGAGACAGCCAACGAGACACCCGCGCCGCGCAGCCCCTTGCTGCATCACACGCTGAAGGAAGCCCGATTTGAGGACCGTCACATGCCCGAGGCGTTTCACGCGCTGCTCGGCCCGCATGATGAGCCCGATGAGGCCAAGGATGTCGAGGACCTCGTCGACGGCCACGCCGACTTTGGTGATCTCCCAGTGGAGCGGCAGGACGCCTTGAAGCAGTCCGTGCGCACCTTGGTCAAGAGACTCGAGGGCGTGACAAACAAGAACAAGATGGAGCACCTGGGCGTGAAGGCCGCGCGACTGACCGGCTTCAAGGACACGGCCCGCAAGTCGGAGCTGACCGCGGCGTACCGGCAGCTCGTGCGCGATGGGGAGCTGCCGGAGAGCGCGGTCGTGGAGGAGCTTCTCATTCGCAAAAAGGGCAAGTCGCACAGTGGGGTGCTGGTGGTGACAGTTTTTATGGGACCAAGCGAGTTTTCGTGCCCCAAGGACTGCCACTACTGCCCCAACCAGCCCGGCATTGCGCGGTCGTACCTGTTGAAGGAGCCGGGCGTGCTGCGCGGCTTCCGCAACGGCTGGGACCCCATCAGCCAGTTCTACGACCGTGCCAGCGCGCTCGAGAACAACGGCCACGTTGTGGATAAGATTGAGCTCATCATTTTGGGCGGCACGTTCTCGTTTTACCCCAAGACGTACGTGGAGGAGTTCATGACGGCCTCCTTCTTCGCAGCGAACACCTACTACGACTCCGCCCCACTCAGACCGATGCAGAGCCTGGCGGAGGAGATCACGCTCAACGAGGCCGCGCGGTGCCGCATTATTGGCGTCACCATCGAGACCCGACCCGACTACATCAACCCCAGCGAGCTGCGTCGCCTGCGCAGCTTGGGCGTGACGCGCGTGCAACTCGGCATCCAGCACCTGGACGACGACATTCTCAACCTCATCAACCGCGACTGCCCGACCATCAAGACGGTGTACGCGATTCAACGCCTGCTCGATGCGGGCTTCAAGGTCGATGCGCACTGGATGCCTGACCTGCCCGGCAGCAGCTTTGAGAAGGACATGGAGCTCTTCCAGACCCTGTTCTCGCCGGAGAACGAAAGCTTCCAGGTCGATCAGTGGAAGGTCTACCCGACCGCCACGGTGCCGTACACAAAGATCAACGAGTGGTACCAGGAGGGCAAGTACAAGCCCTACGCCGAGGAGCAGGGTGGCGCGCTGATGGTGAAGCTGCTGCTCTACATTATGGGCCACTGCCCCTACCGCATCCGACTCAACCGCATCATCCGCGACATTCCCACCACCTACATCCGAGGTGGCGAGAAGCGATGCAATCTCCGTCAACTCATCGAGGCCGAGATGCGGCGCGACAAGATCCAGTGCAAGGACATCCGCGCGCGCGAGTGCAAGGGCAACCCCATCGACCGCAGCCAGGCCGAACTCTTCACCGATGAATTCCGTGCGAGCGAGGGGACGGAGTACTACATGTCCGTCGAGAACCTCGATCGCACGCAGCTGTACGGCCACCTGCGGCTGCGACTGCGCGATGCCAGCGACGCCGCGCACTCGATTTTGCCGGTCCTCGAAGGCGCCGCGCTCATCCGCGAGCTGCACACATACGGGCGACTCATCGCCGTCAGCCAGCACAACACGGGGCGTGAGGCCCAGCACATGGGCGTCGGCACGCAGCTCATGAAGGAGGCCGAGCGCGTGGCCAAGGCCAAGGGCTTCACGAAGATCGCCGTCATTGCCGGCGTGGGTGTGCGCCGCTACTACGCCAAGCTGGGCTATGTGCTTGAGGAGACGTACATGGTCAAGTCGCTCGCGGATCCGGAGGCGGCCATCACGGAGGAGCAGATCACCCAGGACGATGACAACGACGACAAGGAGAGGACGTCCATGTTCTCGGCCATCAAGTCATTCTTCGGTTTTGGGGCGAGGAAATGACAATCTATAAACAGACGAGTAACACACAACAATGTCATCAACAAGCATGTGCATTAAAGGAAGACCGCGGAGGGTACGAACGTCTCACTCACCGCAATTCCCGGTCACAGGGTGTTGTCATCAACAAAATGAGAGCACTGTCAATGAAAAACCTTTCTTCTATTGTCCCGTCGCTTGAATATGCGTGTGTGCCGCGTGGCCGCAACACGCGAAACATGGCACATCAAGCCCACAGACATCATTGAGAGTGAGATGCACAGACATGGGGTAAAATGCGAACAAGTATACCCACAAAAATCATGACATCTTCTCCCTCTCCCTCTCCCTTTATCTCGTCACCCGTGAAGGAGTTTTTTTTCCCGGATCTACCTCCTTTTTATTCGGTGATCCGCTGCGCAAGAGTCCAAAAAAAAAAAAGGAAAGCCGAACGCCACAACAACAACAACAGAACACGGCATCCCATCAAACGAATTAGTCAAGAGCACATCGGACGCGATGCGATCCTTCCGATCTTTCACCGTCGTGGCCGTGGCCGCGTCGACGTCTCCGTCCTGCACGGGCCGGCCGTCCCTCGTGCTGACGGTGCGCCACAAGAGCCCCTGGCAGGCCTTGCATCGCCTGACGGAGATGAAGCTTTCCAACGCATACGAGAAGGAGGGCAAGAACTACACCTCCAAGAACGTCGGCACCGGACCCCAGTACGGCTCCGGCTTCGACCCTGTTCTCTCTGACTTTGCGATGAAGAACATGACGGGGCCGCTGAAGCGCAAGCAGAACACCACCCCAGAGGACTTCCTCAATGTGGACGAGGCTGAGAAGTGGATGGACGCGAAGCAGGCCGCAAAGATTCTCGGCATCAAGGAGGCGGAGCTGCCCGTGCTGACTCGCCAGTCACTCGAGGAGAAGTGGTCCAAGGCGTACCGCGAGACCAACATGGCCAAGCAGTCCGAGGTGCTGATCGCGACAGAGGTGCTGCTCGAGTACCTGGACAGCACGCTTGCCGTCAAGAAGAGCCGTCAGTACTACCGCAACTTTCTCGACAATGCGCGTGCGTCCATCGATTTTGAGATCACGGAGACACGGCGCGAGCAGCGGCAGAAGATGATTTGGCTGTTTGGTGCGGCAATGCTGGGCACGTGCGTCGCGGTGCTCTTTGTGGCCTACTCGCGCAAGTACATCTCCCGTGAGGATGTCGGCAGCATCGGCTACAAGGCGAAGGAGTACATGATCATGACGTTTGTGCAGCCCAACAACTTGGAGCCCCCGCCGGACTACAACACGCGTTACCACAACACACCCACCGCGATGGACATTGACAAGAAGTCCGGCACGTACGACATGCAGTTTATGAGCTCCGAGGAGCGGCGTCTGCTGCAGCTGAAGGAAGACTACGATCGTCGCGAGGAGGCGGAGATTCTCAAGCTGTTCAACGATGAGAACGCGAGGACAGTCAAGGCCACCAAGGCGGACGACGTGCGCTCGAGCCGCGTGATGGTCTACCTGCCCGAGGAGCTCGACGAGCACGGCCAGCTGACGCCCGAAGCCAAGGCGACACGTGACGCGGCCACCACGGAGAAGCACACGGCGTTTGAGAAGATGAACTTTCGACAGTTTGCGGGCATGATGGCGCGCAACTTTGGTGGCGGCTCGCGCTTCCAGCGCCTCACGGAGGAATCCTCCGCACGCGCAGAGGGGCAGAACGAGATCCAGGAGCGAATGGCGAATCGTAATTAATCGCACATCGACGCGGATAAAAAAACAACAACAACCCGAGGAAAGCTCACCGTTGTTGCGCATGTGCGTGTGAATGCGTGCGGGTGCTACTTTTTTTTTTTTTTTGGTGGGCGTTTAACTTTTGACGTTGCTGTTTTGACAGAAGTAAGTGAAAGAAGGCAATTAACGAGAAAACAGAAATACCGTGATCACTCTTTTTGACCTTTTTTTTTTGCCATTCCACTCCTTTTTTTTCTTTCTTGGTGACTTGGTTGCGTTGTACAGTTTCTCTTTGGTTGCCAGCGTGAGGTGATACTCTTCACATTTCTTCCCCCTTTTCTTCTCCGTATCCTCACACATCATATCCTATTAAAAAAAAAACTCGCACCCATGGATCGACAGAGAGCACACAATCGCAACAAGCGGAGGATGGCTCAGTGGCAAGGGGCGTTGCTCACTAATCTGGAACAGAGAAAAGGAGACAGCGAGACATCACTCAAGCGTTCTTCCTCCATTAAACCGTTCCTGCACCTCCCTTTTTTTTCTCTTGTTTTCTGACAGCAGTGTCTCTGCGCGTTTCCAGTTCATGTGCAATGCATTGGTCTCCGTTGCACAGCGGATGGACTCGCGCACTTCGTCTCTGTGTGCTCTTCGTGCTCTCATCACTTCACTCCTTCCTTCCTTTTCTCTTCTCTTGTTCTACACGTACGGCTCCATATTTCCTTCATGCTGCGTGACTGGAGCTGCCACCACGATAGCCGTGCCTTTTTTGTCTTTGTTTTATAGATTCGCTAGTGGTAAATAGCGCGCGCTCTGCGTTGGCAAAGAGTTTTTCTCCCCCCAAAAGCAGCTCGCCCATCACGCACCGTTTTTGTGTGTTTTTTTTTTTCGCATCAAGGCATCACTGTTTTTTTTTTCCATTGTCGCCAGATCTGCGTCGCACTGTGAGCAGCCACGGTCACGAACACTATTGCTGTGTTCCGTATTATTATTATTATTTCTATTCACACACTTTCTTTTCTCTCTTTTTTTTTTTTTTGTATTTTGTGAGTGTATACTCGCCAGTTAAAGAAAAAAAAAAAAGAACGGCAACAATAGGCGCACCGTCAACAGCAAACAGTTCCCCCCTTCCACTCACAGCCTCACCTGAGTGCCAGACTTCCTTTTCCCCCTTTTCTCTCTCATTCTCTGTAGGGCTATGCCAATTTGGTCTGCGACCTCGACGGATAAGGGAGACCACGAGGGCAGTCAGGCAAAAAACACCTCATCCAACGATTGCTCTGCCGCCCCAGCTTGCGCCGCATCGCCCCCACAGTTGGTGACGGCCACCCCGCCTCCACCGTCTTCGACCGCACTGCGCTCCTTGGTACCGCGAGAGGCTGCCTCGCCATCGCGCACACAGACTGGCCGTGCACCGTCGTCCTCCTCCTCCGTCTCCGCCCTCGCCGCACCGCCATCGACCGATGACGCCGAGACGACAACCGAGGCCAGGCGTGTTGCTCTGGCCGCGTCCTTCGCGGCGGTGCTGACCAAGTCCGTGCTGCACCCCATCGATACCGTCAAGTGCCGTCTTCAGGTTGTGTCCATGGCTCCCTACCAACCGGCCGGCCGCGCGGCTGCCTCCTCCACCACAGTAGCCTCGAATCTTCGTCACGGCATTCAGCCGAGCCTGTCGCTCTCGCAGCGGCTGCACCAGCTCCGCAGTCACTACGCCGGCTACTGGGGCCCTCGCTACCTGTACGGCGGCCTGCCTGTGAAGCTGCTCATGTACGTGCCGTACCAAACCACCTACATGGTGACCTACGAGTCTGCGAAGAAGTACCTGCACACGACGGAGGTGCAGCAGAGCCAGTCCGCGGCACACCCCGTGCTGTCCCATCTGTGGCGCACGACGGCAGCCGCCGTGGTGGCCGAGATCGGGTCCTGTGCAATTCGCATCCCCATGGAGACGGTGAAGATGCGCATCCAGGCCACCGAGGCGAGCAGCACGACCGCCGCTTTTCGTCAAATTCGACGCAATGGCGCACGGGCCTGCGCGCGGCTGATCATCCCGCACACGCTCGCGCACGACGTCCCCTACTCCATCACGCAGTGGGTCATATACGAGACGTTGCGTCCGTGGACGATGAGCTGGCACGCGCGCAAAACGTCGGAGACGCAAGAGGCGGCCTCGACGGCGTCTTCTTCATCGCCAGCGCACCTGACGCGACGCCAAGCGTTTTGGCAGCGCTACGGCACAGAGATGCAGCGCGCCTTTCTTTCTGGTGGCTTCAGCGGTTTCCTGGCCTCGGCCCTGACGATCCCGCTCGACAACATCCGCACACGCACGGTCGTCGCATCGGCCAATAACCCCAACGTGACTGCCCGCCAAGTGGTGCGGAGGACACTCGAGCAGGAAGGCGTGCGCGGCTTTTTCAAGGGCGGTGGGATGCGGGTGGTGTGGGTGACGTCCAATCTGGCCTGTTACTTCCCCGTCTTTGAACTCATGAAGAGCTTGTTGACAGACACAGACCAGTAGCTTTTTCTTTCTTTCTTTCTTTTCTTTTTGTTCACCTCTGTCTTTCTCTGTGCTTTTCTGCAGCTCTTCTTTCTTTTTTCCTAGTTTTTTCCCTTCACCTGTCGCTTGACACCTTTTTGGATTCGCGTTCTCAAGGATCCTTCTTCACAGTATGTTTCTGTCAGAAACTGATATTGAGCTTAAGCAAGTGACACTATCGCGCAAGCAAAACAAACAAACAAACAAACAAACAAACATTTTAACCCAAAAGAACGCCCTTAGAACCGGAGGCTGCGCTGTGGCAATACACGTGTGACTTCTTCTGCGAGTTTTTTTCTCCTGTGAATGCGTTTGAATAGACACGTGAACACGCACATTAGCCGAGAGTCGTGTCTCTTGTCTCTTTCTCTTTCCATCCATTCGCCAAGGGCAACGATGCTAAGCAAAAAAGAAAAAAACCTACATGCGACGTGGGTGTGCTTAACTTTTCTTCTCCATCTCCTTTTTTTTTCGTTCTCCATTCCTGTGCCTCTCTACGATCCATAGTTTTCAGCCAAGTCAACAACAAGCAACAATTCTTCTTGATTGCTAGAGACAGCTACTTTCTTTTTATTTTTATTTCATTGCGCTCCTTTTCAACACATATATCCCTCTTGTTACTTTGTGTTTTTCCTTCCCCATTTTTAAAAATAAAATAGCATGGCAAATGCCGGTTCCCTCTCGGTGACGCCCAAGACACGCTGGCAAGAGTTTGATCAGTCGCTGTGCGATGACTTGAACGACAATGAAGGCCGCTGGCTGTGCCTCGTCGGCGATGCCACCTGTGTGGCAGGTGCCATTCCGCACATTGAGTCCGCATGCCGACGTCTGTCGTGCAGCCCAGCCGCCAGCACCGCGCCATTTTTGGCGTCGCTGCCGACAGCATTTTCCGTCAAGTTCACGGCCGCAAAGCACCAAATGATGGGCGAGGACTGTCTGGCCGCGCACGGTCGCACCCCGTTCTTCGCCGTGGTTGATTTCACCGATGAGGATGACCAATACAGCTTCATCTTGTCCCTCGGTGATCGCCACCACGCCGACAGCACAGAGGAGCTCGTCGCGTCTTTTTTGCAGCGCATCGCCGAAGGCAAGGAGCCACGCGCGCCGCAGGGCCTCAGACCAACCGTGGGAAACTTCTGCCCTTTCACGCATGGCACGCTCCTCGTGAAGGGCACGCACGCGGTGGCCGGCAACATGCCGACTGTGCAGCGCAACCCCTACGATCCGGACTGCGGCACAGTTGGTATCTTCTGGAGCGATCGCTGCCCGTGCTGCCCCGGCGGCCTCATGATGGTCGAGTTGCTCGTCGACCTGATCGACCGTGTGGCGGCCCATCACCACACCAAGGCACACGGTGCGCACGCCGATGAGCTCGAGCGCGAAGGCGCCGGTCGTGCACTGCGCGCGGTCCCCTGCCGCCGCCTGCACTACATCAGCTGCAACATCGATGACAACGACTACACTGCCGCGGACTGGCCGCGCGACGAAGAGGAGCAGGTCGTGCCCACCATTGTGGTGTTCCGTCCTGATCGAGCCCGGACGAGCGCGCGCTGTGGTACGCAGCGACCGGCTGCCAAAGTGCCGCGCATGGAAGCCGAGGACAGGACACACGAGGCCACCACCACGGCGACTGCGCGACCAGCTTCGGAGAGCCCTCCTCCGCCTACCTCATCGCTGCCCCATCTGGAGCGCCTCCGCTTTCGTGGCAGCCGCACCCCGGAGGAACTGGTCGAGTTTTTCTGCCGCGAGTGTTTGCCTCCCGACTGCGAGTGCACGCGCCACATCACTGACACCGCCGTCCGCATCGCCCGCGGTCTGTCCGGCGAGGAGCTGATGCGTTGCATCGACGATCACGACCCCGTCGCCACGCTCGCGAAGGAATCCTTTGAGCGCGCGAACAACGCCTATCTGGCGTTCCTTGGTGCCCGCACAGCCAGAGCAGGCACGGCGGAGGCGGAGGCGGAGGCAGCCACGCTGCACCTCAAGACGGCTGAGTGGTCGAAGGACGTGCGCGGGGCCTATGCCGCCGCCCGCCGCTCACTGGTGGACATGGAGGAAGTCACAAAGCGGGCCCTCGCGCGCATGGAGAACCACGCTGTGGCGGACGCGGCGCGAGGCCGGTCGACGGGCAAGTCCGACGAGGACGCCACGAACACACCCAGCGCGAACCAAGACTGCTGTTGCGCGTACCGGCCTGCCTTTCTGTCGCGAAAGAGCTCGCCGAGCGTCGGCGCAGCTCCCTTCACTCCACCCCCCGATACCAGCGCCAGCGCCGGCGATGCCATCCACTCGCGCTTTTTGGTCGACCTGACCACGCACGATGACGTCTTGTTGGCGCACACCCCGACGCAGGCACCATTGCCACTGAAGCGTGGCCGCGACGCGTCCATCACGGACGTGAGCGAAGTTTTCCAGTCCGCCATAACGGACCAATGATGCGACACTCACCAGCACATCCAACAGTGAGCACAGCCGTTCATGAAAACAGCTAACAATGAGAACAGCCAACCGTGAAAGAGGAAAAGAAAAAAAGGAAAACATGTTGCGAGCACATGTGTGCTTCGCAAACAGAAACAAAGCAGAACCACGATCGACCCTCTTTTTCTTTTTCTTCCTTCTGTTCTCGTTCCTTTTTCCCTTTTTTTGTTTGCCCCTTCTTTTTTTTTGTCGCTGGACGTGGACCTTGTTTACTTACCCGCGTACTGTTTTTCCCCCTTTATTGCTCACTCTCTTCCGAGTTTCCAATTTCCATTTTTTTTTTGCAATCGGTTTCTTTCTTCTCTGAAACAACGCCCGTGGTGTAACGAGTAAACCCAAAAACACCACAAGAAAGATGAAGAAACACACACACACACACACACACACACAACCTCGTTGACATACTGACAATCTGCGTACCGCCACTCCCCCTTTTCTTCTTTCTTTTCCCCCTTTTTTTTCCAGTTCAGTGAACCAAAACCTTCCATACACAGCAAAGCGCATGCACTCGCATGCTTCAAGTGCCAGGTCGTTCCAACTCACTCACATTCTCAAACAAACAAACAAAGCAAGAACAACACCAAACAAACGAGTAAAAGAAAGAAGTACATGTTGGTGCGCCGGATACTCAGCATGATCTATTAGAAAGAAAAACGGAGAAGAAGCGAAAACGTGAGCACGCGTGCGTGTGTGTGTCATCGTGTCCGTTCTTCTTCCCTTTTTTCTTGTTCTTCTGATTGAGTTGAACATTTCAAAGACAGAACCGAGCAGAAATCAACAACAACAACGACAACGTACGATGTTGGTTTAGCTGTTTAAGGATGACTCAACCGATTCTTTCACCACTGAAACGAATCTTTGTCTTTCTATCAGACTCAAGCTTTCACCTTGTCCTTCCTCACCTCTTCATGTCTTTTTCTCTTCCTCCCTCGTCGGTGAAATGGACGAGAACACACATCACTCTTGTCAAGCACAAGAGCCGTCCGTGTTCATCTCCACGACGGCCAGTGTCACCGAAAACATCTGGACGTCTCTGCGTGTCTTTACGTGGGCTGACTACACGTCCTCCATCGCCACCTTTTCTTTTTTTTCCTTGGCTGCCTCGGTGTTATTCGACACTCGCTGCCTAACCAGAAAACAACAACAACAAGAAATACAACGAAAAGAGTAACTGTATACCCGCACTGAAAAAAAAAAAAGGAGAGGGGCGTACCTATCATACTCGTATAGATTCCTTCACACGTGTGTGTGTCTCAGCACTTGTTGTTCTAAACTCGGCACGTTTGCATCCCATCTTCGTCTTGTTTGCGCTTTCTTGTTTCGTTTGTGCTGTGCATGCGCCGCACGCTGATATCCGTCAAGGGCTTCACTGCCCCTCGGAGCAGCACATCGACGATCGCCATCACGGCCGCGGAACCGACCACCAACCGTACGGATACACCGCGCAGCCGCGAGGCCTCGAAGAGACGACCGAGCGCTCATCAGAGCCACTCTGCTACCCCACGCCTCTCGACTTCTGCACGAGGAGAAACCCTCAGTGCCCTACCAGCCGAGGGACCGTCGAAATCGACCAAGGGCAAATCACGCTCGCGAAAGCGAGCCCGCACGTCCGTGATCGACCCGGCTGCGCATCCCGCGAGCCTCCTTGACGACACCGGCTCCGTGCCCTCGTCTCTGTCCACCAACCTCGGTGGTGTCTCCCAGTCCTCGGAGGGCAGGCCCGCCAAGGACAAGAGGAAGAAAGTCGCGCGACACGAAAGGCGGGCTGACACGCCCGGCCACACAGAGGCCGAGGCGGAGGACGAGGCAGACGATGTCGCCGCACGCTCGCGCCGCTTGCACAATGGGGATGTCATCGCGCTCGCACCGCCTCCGCCGAAGAACCTGGCGCAACCCGGAGCCCCCCGTGGACTGCATCACCCCTCTGGCCAAGGTGCACGCCGGCAGGTTGTGTACCCGGACCCCGTGATCCCGAGCACGGCGTGGCTCGCCGCCTCTGACGCCGGCACAGGTCTTGCACAAGGTCTGTCCACCGTCGCTCCAAGCGCGGGCCTTGTACAGACCGCTGTCCTGCCCTTTGCACTGGTCGATCCACTGCCAGCACCGATGGCCTCGGAGGAAGCGCTGAGCGCGCACAGGGGCGGCCAGCTCATGCCCGTCGCCTGGGCCGCCTCGGTCGAGGCGATGCGCGCGGACACCCCGCCGCACCTCCATGACGGGACCTACGAGGCCGACGACTTCCAGCCGCGCCTGACCGACAGTGAGTACGCGCCACTCACCCCTGCTCGTGCGGCGGTGCGCACCATGCCCGACTCGCCACAGGCGATGGCAAAGACAGCCGTGATGGCCGATGGCTCACCAGAGGCGATGGCACCGTCGATGAGCTCGGCCAGTGCCGACGGGACACCGGTGCGGAGCGGCTTTGCGCTGGCCTCCGTGATGGTCTCGCAGCCGCTGGTCGGGTCGGTGCCGTCGCTCGACGAGGCCCACCCAAGTGCGCATGCCTCGCCGCGGCCAGTGCGGCTGGCCTCCGCGGTCGTGTCTTCACGGACCTCGACGGACACGACCTCCGAGAAAACCACCTCGAGCAGCAGCGCGCAGCCCGGAGCCTTTTTGCGCGCAATGATGGACTTCAGCGACACACCACCCGTGCCGCACTCGGCGGGCAGCGATGGCACCACGCGCGTGCTGCTGTGGGAACCGGCGATTGCGGCGGCATCGGCCAGCGCGCACACGGCCTCCCGGCGCACCATGATCAGCCTGACGAAGCCCACTCTCCCCTCGTCAGCCGATGTCTCCGTGATCGCTTCTTCCACAGATTGTGCTCCCATCATCACAGCTGTGGAGGAGGAAGAGGCGGTGGGCGGTGTCACTGACAGTGCCCCCGCGCTGCTGCCGGAGCCCGCCTTGTTGACGGCGCGCGATGCCTCTGCGGAGAGTGCCGAGCTCTTCGACGACAATGAAGAAGCATGCGAGGCGGTGATGAGCGGTGCCGCCGACGGCGAGGCGACAAGCGGACATCTGCCCGCCACGACGGCGGAGGCCGACGTCGAGGCCGCGGAGAATGCGCGCAACGACGCCCTTGACCGCGAGGTGGAGGAGGACATGCGCCTGTCCGAGGACCTGCCCTTCACCCCGAGCGGCTTCTACGCGAGCTCGCCTTTCGCGGCCCAGCGACTCACACAGGAGGATGAGAACGCCGGGGGCGCAGACGGTGGCGCCACCGTTGCCGACGCGTTTCAGGACGCGCTGCTGGCAAAGATGGACGTGGCGGTGGATGTTGGGCAGGTACGTGCGATGCCCGAGGCGCCGCCGCCAGCCGTCCCTTTCTCGCCGTCCTCGTCTTTACCAAGGGCGGCAGAGCCCCTTGCTGCCCCGGCTGAGCCCTCTCCGCAGCGCACCTCCATCGCTCGCGATTCGGGTGATGAGGACGCCCTCGCCGACCCTCCGCGGCTTTTTGACGCCGCGGCGCTGCTCGTGTCGGCCGCTGTCCTGTCAGGCGCCGGCGGTGGTGCGGCACTTCGCGCCACCAGCACGCGCACGCTGTTCCGCTTCTCTCCAGCCGTCGGTGCGGGGCCTGTGCCGCCCGCCGCGGAGCCCGTGGAGTTGCCCCGCTGCGTCAATGAAGAAGCGGCGGAGCCAGCAGACGAGGACGACAAGAAGACCGCGATGTCTGTGGAGAAGGAGGCACTGCCGACGTCATCCGACACCACCACGCACACGGTCGCGGGGCTTACGCCAGAGACACCGCACGTACCCGCGAGCGCACACAATGACGCGCTGTCGTCTTCAACGCGCCTAGTGCCGTGCGAAGTGCCAAGTGACGCGCCGTCTCGGCCGCTCCCCACAGCCTCCTCACGGACGATGGGCGAGGGAGTCGCACCGCACGCTTCCCCTCTGCGTCCAGCCGGCGGAGGCAGCGGGACAGAGGACCTGCCCCCCTCCTCGAGCACACCGCGGAGCGCGCCACGACCGAAGCGAACGCTCTTCCACTTCGGTCTCGCACCGCCTGTGGTGGACGCAACGTCGAACGCCACCACGGCTGCCTCGCCGTCCCGCACACCGCCGGCACCTGAAGACGCGCGCATCGCTGTGTCTGCGCTGACTGCCAGCGTGACGCCGGCGCGACACACGCCGTCACCAGCCGGTCCCGCATCGATGACGGCCGCAACAACGATGACGATGGCCACCTCGGCCGCCGTGCGTGCGGAGCCGACGGAGATGTTTATGGAGGACGGCGACTCTGTGAGCGTGCCGGTCCCACCTCCGCTGCCGGACGATGACGCACTACCACCACCCGCAGAGGCGGCGTGCCGTGCGCACGAGGTGTCCCCAGCGTTGCACGACCCGTACTATGGCTTGCCTCCCGAGGCGTTCCGCCTGTTCCTGCGCCAGCGCTGCATCCAGACCTTCTACGCCTGGCAGCACGAGGTGCTGACCTCTGCCGAGCTGCTTCGCGGCCGCAACTACGTCTACAGTCTCCCGACGAGCGGCGGCAAGACCCTCGTCGCGGAGATCAGCATCCTGCGCTGCCTGCTCGGCCGCCAGCTGTCCTGCTTCTTTGTGCTGCCGTTTGTTTCTCTCGCGGAGGAAAAGACGGCCGCGCTGCAGCCGCTCGGCGACGCGTTTGGCTTCCGCGTGGAAGGCCACTACGGCTTCACCGGCCGCTTCCCTCTGCCAGCAGGACCCACCGTGTACGTCTGCACGATTGAAAAGGCGAACTCGGTGCTCAGCTACTTGCTGGAGGAGCGGCGCGCCGTCCCCGAGCTGGGCCTCGTTGTTGTGGACGAGCTGCACATGCTCGGCGAGAGCCGCCGTGGTGCAACGCTGGAGGTGTTTCTCTCCAAGCTCCTCCTCCTCCACGCGCGTCAAGAAGAGGCCGCGCGTGCCCAGCCACCACCACAGCCGCCCATTGCCCCTGCGCTGGTGCAGATTGTCGGCATGAGCGCGACGGTGCCCAATTTGCCAATCATCGCGCGCTGGCTGGACGCCGCGTGCTATGAAGGCACCTACCGACCTGTGCCTCTGCACCAGTACAGCGTCGTCGATGGCATGGTCCTGCGCGACGGGCAGCACAACGAGCGCAACTTGAGCGGCCGCAACGAGGTGGAGCAGCTTCTGGAGCTCGCCACAGAGCTGCCGGACTGTTCGGTGCTTGTCTTCTGCGCGAGCCGTCAGCAGTGCGTTGACACGGCCAAAGGCATCGTCCGCTATCTGCAGCACACGACCATGACGCGCACCGCAGCCGGCGCGCTGCCAGCCTCAGACACCACGACACCTGCCCATGGTGCGGCCTCGCCGCCGCTGCTGCAGCCGCTACCGCCGTCGCTCCCCTCCGCTGCCTTCTCGAGCGCGTCCTCGACCTCCCCGCTTAGCCGTGCCGTGGCGCTCGGCGCGCAGCCCCCGCACACGGCTGCCGCCTTGCAGGCGCTGCTCAACGAGCTCCTGAGTCTTTCCTACGGACAGGCGGATCAGCTCGCCGACCTCGTGCCGTACGGCGTGGCCTACCACCACGGTGGTCTCCTCGCCGAGGAGCGCGAGCTCATCGAGAGCGCCTACCGCGATCGTCATTTGCGCATTCTCTGCTGCACCTCCACCCTCGCCGCGGGCGTCAATTTGCCCGCGCGACGCGTCATCTTCAAGTCGCCGTACACCGGCCGCGAGTTCCTGACCAAGTCGAGGTACCTGCAGATGTGCGGTCGAGCGGGTCGCGCGGGGCTAGACACATACGGCGAGTCTTTCCTTCTTTTGAATCGGCGTGATCGTCAGCGGGGCCTGCGCCTGATGCTGCAACCCCTGGAGCCCTGTGAGAGCCAGCTGCTCGAGGAGCACAGCCAGTTTGTGCGCGCGCTGCTGGAGTGCATCAGCGTCGGCCTGGTCCCCACGCGTCCTCACGGACTCGAGGCGTGGGGCCGCGCGTTGTTCTGCGGCCACGCGCTCGGCGCTCTCGACGTGGTCACCACCGCGGAGCTCTGGCGCACCCATCGGTCGCTCTGGCAGCCAGCTCTGCCTGACGCGCTCGTGCGGCTCACAGCCACGGAGGAGGAGGCCGCGGCGGGAGGGGCGGTGGCGGGCTCGGCTGCACCGGTCGCCTCGACGGCGATCACCGGCATTCACCTGGCGCTGCCTGGCGTGGTGCCCGCTCTCAAGACGGCGCTCTCCGTGGCCGAGGTGCGATCCCTGCGCGCGGCCTTTGCGTCTGACCCAGCGCCGTTGCTCCACACGCTGCTCGAGGCCGCCGTGACGGAGCTGCTCACGCACGGCTTCATTGCACTGACAGAGGTCGACAGCAGCAGCATCCGTGCCCTCACCACCGCCACCGCCGCCGCTGCTGTGGCTGCCGATCCTCTTCTTTCTCCTTCTCTTCCGCCTCTTCCGCCTTTGCAACAACAGCTGTCGCCCACGCCGTTCGGTGTGTCCTCGGTGCGCTCCTGCTTCTCTGTGGAGTCGGCGCTGCTCGTGCGCAAGGAGCTGGACGAGATGCTGCACATGGGCCTCATCCTCGCGGACGACTTGCACCTCTGCTACTTCTTGACGCCCTTGCGCGAGGTACCGGAGCAGTGCGACTGGGCCCTTTACCGCTCCGTGCTCGCGCGTCTGTCCGACTCCCGCCAGCGCATCGCCAGCCTGATTGGCCTCGACGAGTTCTACATTGATCAGCGCGCGATGGGACTGGCCGGACCGACGTCGCACGCCGCCACAACAGAGGAGGGCCGGCGCCAGAGCTTCACCGCACGCCGCTTCTGGGTCGCGCTCATCTTGGCCGATGTGCTGGCGGAGGTGCCGATGCCGGACGTGGTCGCGCGCTATGGCGTCAACCGCGGCATGCTGCAGGACGTGATGCGCTCGGCCTCCATGTTCAGCAGCAGCATCACGAGCTTCTGCCATGCCATGGGCTGGTACTCACTGGAGGCGGTGCTCGCGTCGTTTGTGAAGCGACTCGGCTTCGGTGTCAAGCCGGATATTGTGCCACTCATGGACATTCGCGGCGTGCAGCCATCGCGTGCGCGTGCGCTGTGGAACGCGGGCTACAAGGACCCCGCGCGTGTCGCCGCCGGAGACCCGGACGAGATGGTGACGCGCGTGAAGGAGTCGAACCCGCCTGACAGCAAGTCCGCCAAGTTCTTCACGAAGCGGTCGGCGCTGATGGTTATTCGCGAGGCATCGCTGCTCATTGAGAACCAGATTCGCGAGAAGCGCGGCGAGCTGAGGGAGCTGACCGCACGCACGGCTGTGTGACGGCTCTCTCCACTTTTCTGTGCGAGAGTGTGTGTTTGTGCGCACGCCGTTGCTTTGTATTGTCCCTTTGGACAGTTGCCCTTCGTTTCGTTTGCAGAACTGTCAAGCATGGGGACATGCCCGCCACTTCATTGTTGTTGTCCTCTTCTGTTTTTTTTCTTTTACTCCGATCAGAGACAACCCCCAAAAAGTAATCGACGGCCAGTGCCATCAGCGCGAGACGTGTCCATCTGAGTGATACGTCATCACGTGGGCTGATTGGATTCATGCTGACGACGCATGAATACCACAATTCGCTTTTTTTTCCCCTTCTCTGCCCTCACGTGAAGAAACCGCACCGACTAGACCACGATACCTTTCCTCCCCTCTCTCCTCGGTCTTCTAAAAACACACTTCCTCTCCGGTGGCAAATCTTCGACACTGTTTCCAAAAGAAAGGCGAAAACAGAAAAACACGTGAATACAGACACTCACGGATAGTCAACAATGGGTCTCATGGTGCTGGCCATTGTTGTGGCGAGCCTGGCGTCAGTCGGCGGCTTCCTCTACATGCTCTGTTTTCCGCCTCCCACGAGCACATTCTTAGCCAAGGCGAACTGGGTGCCGCACACGAGTGTGGCCACGGCCATTATCGTGCTCTCTGCGTTTGTAGCGCTCCTCTTCGGCGTCGCGGGGTCCATGCTGGTGGAGTCCATGAAGAGCACGGCGGACAGCATGGCCGCGGCTCTGCCACCACAGGTGGTGCAGCTCGTGCATGGCGTGCGTGCGATGGACCCTAACATCACCTTCCTTGATGTGCAGTGTGTGGCGCTGCTGATGTTGCTGGCGTACGGCAGTGTGCTCGTGTGCAAGCGCTTGATTGATATTCAGCGTCTGTTGAAGTTGTCTCGGCGACGCCTGCTGCGGCCGGAAATGGAGGAGCTGAAGCAAATGGACAAAAACAACCAGACCCCCGCCGCTGCCACGGGGAAGAGGCAAAAAACCCGTTAAGGAGCGAGCACGAGAGAAGCAATGAGTGAAGAGGGGGTAGAGCTTGACGAATAGCGTACTTTTTGTGCGCCTTCGGTGTCACCTTTGAACGCAGTGTACATTGCCGAATGTGCGCAACGTACCCACCTACAACAGTAACAAAAAAAACCCATTATGAAATACTTCACCGTTGAGTACCCATGTTCTGTTGAAAAACAGAAAAGTGAGAATAGTATCACTATAGGCAACACCATGCGCATCAAAGCACTCACACCCATTGTCTTACTCTGCGAAGATGTGCATATACTGTGGCCGACCGCGCTCTCTCGATTTCAACTTGATAGTGTGACCGCATAGTTAAATGTGGTCTCTTTCTTCTCAGCAGACATTTCATCCACTTCTCCATGATCTTTTTCTCTTTCTCACAACACCAATCTCGTGCAAGACCCACGTCCAAACACACGCTCAACACACATACACACTATTCGAAAGTTAAAGGAACACACACACACACAGAGATAAAAAACACCCTTATTTTTATTCCATCCTCTCTCCACTCAAGAGCAAACCAGAGTAAATGTTCAAGACGATCGACCTTTTCGGTGGTGCAATGCGCTGCGCGGTGCCGCCCTCCATGGTTGACGTGTCCGACTTCCGGCAAGTGCCCGACAACCAAGAGGTGTACAACGACCCCAACACCGGCGCCACTGTCATTGTCGAGCTCCTGAGCCGCGAACGTGGTGTGCGCAACGAGCAGGCTGGCCAGTTCTTCTACACAGACCTCGCCAAGGACAACGGCTGCACACAGCTCGGCGTTGACTTCCACGTGCGGTCTACGGAGGCTCTGCCACCTACCGCGTACCCGCATCTCGCGCAACTGCCCAGTGGTGCGACGGCGGACAGCGGACGTGTGTGCGATTACGCGTGCTTGGTCACAGGTCTCCAGAGCATCGCCAAGTACACAAACGAGCAGGGCAAGGAGAATGGTGTGTTCGTGGCCTTGGCGGTGCTGCGCTTCGCGCCTGTTATCGCGACGGAGATTCTTGTCTCGCTGTCCGCACCGGAGACCATCAACCCGGCCAGCTCTGATGCGCGATCGATTGAACGTGTGCTGACTGCGGAGGAGCGCCATGCCGTGTTGACCGAGGTCCTTCGCAGTCTCGAGGTGGTGGATTGGGGTCTGTTTGTCCCGGAAAGCTAAGTGCTGAATTCAATCGCGATATCTCCCTGTTTTTTTTTGTTTTCTGTTTAAACACTCATTTCTATGTGCTATGTCGTTGCCACACTCCATTCTATGCCACCTCTCAATATCCACATCGTATGTTTGCAGACCACTCCAATGCAAGATCAATGCTCACAGTCAACAGATCCCTCACTTCTGTGGTCTAGCCTCACCTCAACCATGACCAGAGTACCCCTCCTATCCCTTCGTACAACCTCCTCTTCTACCCTCCCTCCCCCCATACTGTACGAGGTTAACATCTCTCTCTCGTTTCTTCTTTTGTGCGCCGCTTCACTTGGCGTGTACGCACTTAACAACACCAAACAGGAAAAGCATACCCCCTTCACACACACGTAGCAGAAGTCGTCATCAAAAAATCAAAAAAATAAGAAGGGACATCCACTCTGTAATCATTATGCTTCGCAAGGTTTCTCCAATTCCGTACAAGACGGTTGTGCGCCGCTTCGCTGCCACTGATGCCGCCGCCGCTCAGGGCAACAGCAAGGCCATCCTGCAGCTCATCCGCTTCGATCCGGAAAAGAACTGCTCGCGTGTGGAGAGCTACGAGTACGACAAGCACCACGACTACATGGTGCTCGACCTTCTTATCGCGGTCAAGGCTCACCAGGACCCTACCCTGGCCTTTCGTAGCTCCTGCTGTGAGGGTGTGTGCGGCAGCTGTGCGATGAACATCAACGGCATCAACTCGCTGGCCTGCATCACCTTTGCCAAGCAGGTGACGACTGTCGGCCCTCTCCCCAACTTCCCTGTCATCAAGGACTTTGTCGTGGACCTCCGTCACTTCTTCCAGCAGTACGCCTTTATTCGCCCGTTTGTGCGCAACGCCAACCTTCACCGCAGCCGCATTGATGGCATCATGGAGCGCTACCAGACCCTTGGCCGCGTCATGAACGGCATCTCCCCGGACGAGGGTCGCTACATCACCACCAAGTTCAAGTCGACACCCGAGGTGGAGACGGAGGTGCTGTCCCTGCTGCGCCTTGTGGATGCCGTCAGCGAGACCGGCAACGTGACGCAGGTGATCAACGTGTTCGAGAAGCTCGAGCAGTGCGGCGTGGTGCTCGACAACGCCAAGGTGGCGGAGGTGATTGAGGCGACCCTCAAGAGCCACGCTGCCAAGTCCAAGGCGACTGCCTAAAAAAAAAAAAAGTGAGATATGAACAATCACTGAGAAAAGGAAAAAAAAAGGAAAACAAAAGCAAACGAAAAACAAAAACATTCGAACCGGAAACTTACCGTTTCCATGGCAGTGATGTACGTTTCTCACTGTTTTACAAACTTAGCGAACTTACAAAGACTGTTTTTCTCTCTTTATCTTATCTCCTCCTTTTCTTTAGGTCTTTTTTTTTTCTGTTTGACTCCTTTTTTTTTTCTCTCTCCCTTTGAGTTGCTGTGTCTGTCAATGTAGGGAAAACTTATTGTTCCTTCTTGATCTTTGTTGTTGTTGGTTTTTTTTGAGAGAAATTGGGTGGTCTTTCATAGCATTTTTTCTTTTCTTTTACTTCCCCCCTTCAACCCTTTTACTCCGTGACGAAAACGTATCGTCGTTGTTCAAAAAACACAAAAACACAAAAAACAGAATCTGAAAGAAACTGAACCACTTCGACCGCACTATAAAAACAGGATGGACCAGTGACCACAAACGCGGACGTAAAGCCAAGCAGACACGCATGCACGTCGCTGTCGTGCACCGAAAAGGTGCACGCCAGTTCACAAAAAACCCCGTGTAAAGTGCCATCCCGTTTGGACGCAAGAAGAAGACATCGCACTCCCTGTTTTCTTTTTTTTGCTGTACTTGCGATGATTGTGTGCATACGCGCACATCGCGTGATTGTGCGTGTACATACCTCTCAATCGTGATTCACGTTGACGCACGTGCATGTTTCTAGTTCTGGCAGCTCACTTCCAACGCCTCTTCCACTCTCCAACTCACTCTCTACGTCATTTTTTTGTTTGATCGTCGCTCCACCCCCCATTCTAAACAACACATCGAAAAGTTACATATTTGCTTGACATTTCTTTTTGTTTTCGTTTCCCTACCAAGACACAAAGAACGAAGAGAAGACAAGGCTGCGTAGTGCGCAAACAACAACAACCGTCCGCCTTTTTTTCTTTCTTACCTTCTCGTTCACCATGTGCATGGGCAAGAATCTACACGCGCGCAGGCCAAAGGGCTGTTGCCAGTGGACGGGGGCCCTTTGTGGATTCGTGCCGTGCCTGATTGCGATTGCCCTCGTGGCATCGAATATTCTTCCCTTCCACCTGTGCCTGCTCCCGCTGGTGAAGAAGGCGTGCATTGAAGGCACCGCGAGCTGGCTGTACTACTACTACGCGTACGCCATGATGGTGTTCGCGGAGGTGATGGTCTACGGCAACTTTTACCTGGCGATTGCCACGTGCCCGGGCTACGTGCCGTCTGAGCCGTGGTCCCGTCCGCCGATCTACAATGGCCACGCGTACAGTGACAACCCGTTTGAGGTCCGCACGTACGATCGCGAGGGCAGGCTGCGGTACTGCTCCAAGTGCGAGCAGTACAAGCCGGACAATGCGCACCACTGCCACGCGTGCGGCCAGTGCGTGTACCGCATGGACCATCACTGCCCGTGGATCAACAACTGCGTCGGCCGCGAGAACAGCAAGTACTTCTTGCTCTTTGTCTCGTACATTCCTGTCGGGGCGTTCCACATTGTGCTGTGCACGGCCTACAGCGCGTACTTCCAGCTCGCGTCCATGAACCTGTTTAGCATGGACGGCGACAACCTCGGCACGAGCCTCGTCGTCTTTCTTTCCATGGTGCTGTCAACGGCGATGGGGTTGGCTTTTATGATGTTTGGCGCTCACTTTGTCTGCATGGCGTCACGCGGTGAAACGTCGGTGTCGAAGATGATCGCAGCACGGACGGCGAACGACTCGGCCAAGGCGCTCGCCCCTGACTTTGACGAACGTGAGGCGCACCTCTACGATATTTTTGGCTCCGACCGCCGCTGGTGGGTGATGATCTTGCCGTTCAAGCCGAAGAGGGACACGCGGGGTCTGCCCGGCCTGACGTGCAGCACGATGGCGGAAATGAGCAAAGTTGTTTGAGAGGCGCAGGCCCTCCGATGAAGTTGGCGTGATAGTTGGGGGGCAATAGATGCTGTCACATCTGCACTGACGTTGAGCTCAAAAAAAAAAAAAACTAAACCCGCGAGAGCAGAGAGCGGAGAGCAGAGAGCCGAGAGAGAGAGAGAGGAGAAGTCAAGGACGAACATTAGGAAAGAGAAAAGGAATGAATAATTCACAATATCTATTTATGCTTCAACAAAGAGAGAGAAAGAAACCCCCCTTGAACACTGTCTTGTCACACAACGTGGTGGTCTTCCTGCTTCCATTTCTTTTACTAATGTGCTTTGAACACTTTTTTATTTTGAGGTTTCCTCTTTGTTCTCTCTTTTTTTTTCCCTCCCACGAGAAACCTCACACTTTTCTCCTCCCCGAATATCACTTGACAGCAAGATGCCTAAAACACCACTGACAGCACGAAGCCTCTTTTCAGACTGCCTTATTCCACCCAGGTGAACCTGGCATTCTTGTTGATGTAGCCATGCTCTGTGCTTTCTTTTCGGTGCTTTTTTTTTGTAAACCAGAGGCGAAGGCACCCCTCGTAGACAGTGCTTTGCTTTTTTTTTCGTATTTGTGCGTCAGTGGTTTTTTTTACTTTGGTTGCTTTTTCTTTGCTTCTCTTCTCCCCCCCTCTCTCTCTCTTCTGTTTCTCGAGTTCCACTCTTCTATTTTTCACCCTCATCCTTCTCTCGTTGGTCGGCGAGACGACAGTCGCACACGCGTTTTCTCTGTGTGCTTTCAATCTATTTTTACGCATGCATCGTAAAAGAGAAACCAACAAGAGTACGATCTCATTGGTATATATACACATATGCAATCCGTCCGCTGCTGCGAGACCACAACCCATTGCATCTCCGTGTCACGTGCTGGCAGCAAGTCAGGCAGCGATGCGGTCATTGTGTCTTATCTTTTCCTTTTTTTTTTCTGTTGACGGGTACTTGGATGCATGGCTCCTTACCTCTGTGTACGCACGGGCGTGTGTGTAGACTGGTTGTTGAGCGTATGATCCCTGTCGCAACTCGCCATTGCGTAACTTTTCCTTCTCTCGCTCCTCACCTTGTTCATCTGCTCCCGTCCGCTCCTCTCTTGTCCTCTCTCTCTCATACACACCCACACAACAGGTACAGGTGCTTTACTCGGTTATTTCTGCCGCGTACTTCGTTGCCGCGACGTTGTTGCTTTTGCTTTTCTTCTTTCTTTTTTTTCACACTGGTTTTCGCTCTCAACCGCTGCTGTCTCTGACAAGTGCGTGGCCCTTTCTTATTTTGTTTTTTTTAGCTTCACCATTATATTCTGACTCAGTGTTCTCTCACACCTTGCCATGCAGTGCTGCCGGTGCTTGAATAAGAACGCGCACCCGGAGGATGCGGAGGACTGCGACGAGCGCTGCGGCTTCTGCCTGGGCTACTGCTCGCCCGTCAGTGTCGCGGTGATTATCATTGGCCTGGTAATCTCGAACTTGGTGTACTTTGCCCTACTCATCTCGCGCAACAAGACCTCCGCCTGGCGCATCGTGCTGAGCATCATCTTCATCCTCATTCCTCTGTTCTGCGGCGGTTGTGTGCTCTGGTCGTACTACGTCATCATCTTCACCCCGCCAGGCTATGTGCCCAAGGACCCGTGGGCACTGCGTCCCACGTACGTGGGCGATGGCCCTGGCCCGACGCCGTCGACCCCCACTCCAACACAAAGCGAAATTCAATCGCGCATCGACATTCAACAGCAGCAGCGTGCCGCGCGCCGCGAGCAGGCAGAGCGCGGCTCCCAGGGGAGCTACCCGACCGAGGAAACGGCACCGGCGCGCACCTTTCTGGACAAGGAGGCCGGTGCTGTCGAGGGTCTCCAAGTGGAGGAGGCGCCTCCCAAGAGCGCGACCGCGGCTGTCCTTGTGAGCGGCAGCAGCACGGCGACGCGCCTGCGCGGTGAGCGCTCGCACAGTCCGTTCGATGCCGCCGGTAACGTAAACCCGATTGCCGATCTGGGAACTTCTGCTGCTGCGGAGTCCTCACCGGCCTCGCAGCAACACGCGACACGCGCGCAGGAGAACCCGTACACGGTGAAGAATTTAGACCATTCCAAGCAGTTTCGATACTGCAAAACGTGCAACCTGTACAAGCCCGATCTCGCACATCACTGCAGTGTGTGCAACAAGTGCATTTACAACTTTGACCACCACTGCCCCTACGTGAACAACTGCGTGGGTCGCAACAACTACAAGCTGTTCCTTGTGTTTGTCCTCTACGGATGTCTGGGCTGCTGGCTGTCATTGATCTGCTGCGTGATCGGCATCTTCGTCATTGACCGCGACTCGGTCATGACCAAGGTGGGCTGGGTCGCGATCCCCGCCGTGGAGCTCATTCTCGGCCTCGCGCTCATGTGCTTCTACATCCAGCACTCGTGCATGATGTGCGATGGCGAGACCACGCTGGAGAACATCATCAAGAACAGCAACTTATCCAAGAATGGGTGGAACTACTGGAAGAAGCCGAAGCTGAGTGACGAGGAAAAGGCAGCGCAGAAGGTGGCCAAGCAAGCCAAAGTCAAGGCGCACCACGACACGCTGATGGGCGACGAACACCCCTGGTATCGCCGCTACCTGCCCTACCCTGTGCGCACAGATGTCACCGCCGACGATACACTCAAGCAAGCTTAGACGCGCGCCACCACCGTGAGCCAGCTACCTGCGTGTTATTGGGGAAAAAAAGCATATATATATATGTAGAGAGGCACGAAAACAACAGCAACACCAACAGTCGCACCGATGAGAAGTCAAGCGAGGAGAACACTGATCCTGCCACATGTAGACAAGGACCATTAAACATATGTGTTTTCCCCGCGCGCCACGATGTCCGTGCATGTTGCGTTTCCGCCCTCCAACTCAACTGTGCGTACTTTTTCTTTTTCTCATTGGTAAAATGATGAGAGAAACTACAGAGGAAACACATAGTGCCTGGTGATGGCACCGTCGTCACTGAGGGCCAGAAGCAACTGTGGCGTTTAAAATGGAAAAAGAAAGAACAAGTGACATCTTTTGCCTGTGCGTTGGTTTCCTGAATATGTCTGTTTTTAATTTTGCTTTGCCTTTTTTCCTCTCGGTAAGTTCCTTCACTCGACGCTGGTGCTTTCTGGCAGTGCGATGGCATTATTCTATTATTCGGCGACGTGTGAAACAGCCTCCGTGCAACAGCACAAAAAAAAATATATATATATATAAGAAACTAGATGTTGGACAGCCGTTTGGATGAACTCAGGCATTGCCGAGGAGTGAACCAAAAAAAGAAGCCATGTACACCGTGCGTACCCTTTTTTGCGAACCTCTGTACAGTACGTAGCTTGCAAACAAGACTCGAGCCAATGAACATCGCTGTGTGCTTGACATGATCCGTCTCCAGCGTCCGCTCCTTTTTTTCTTTTCTCGCCTCTTGCTTTCATGCCGTCTACCTCACCCTCACCTTTCCAACCCTTTCCTTTTCACGTTCACAAGTGTGGTCACCTTTTCTTTTTTTCCACACACAAAACTCCATTCCATACACGCGCACATAGAGAGCGAAAGTACACGAAGAGAAGCGCAAAGAGAGTGGAAACCATTCCTGCATCTCGCTTCCTACTAACAGAGCGATCCCCCATAGATACACTTCCATAAATAATCAGACACCAAGACTACAGACAGACCTGCCCATTCGGAAAGACAACAGGACCCGTGTAATCCGAGAAACACTTCCATCATGACCGTGCCAAATGTTTTCATCAGTCGGCGCCCTCGCACAGTCCGTGACTGGCTGAGTCTTGCCGTGGCCTACCGCTTGCCCATTGCCATCCTCGTGGTCTCGTCGACGATCATCATCTTTTTTGTCGCCTTTCTTCTTCACGCGTACTCGCGAGGCACTGCTCTTCGCCAGTCTCTCCAGGCCGTCATGGCATCCCAACAGTTCAGCTCTGCGGCGGCCGCCACTGTGTTTGTGGAAGCCGGTCGTCAGATTGATTGGGAGGTGCGCAAGTTCATCATGGCCGTGAGCTGCAGTGCCATCCCTTGCTGTGCACTGTACGTGCTGCTCTACTGGAGCTTTTACCGCGCCGTCTTTACCGCCCCTGGCTTTGTCGACGTCGACGGCATGTGGCAGGGGCAGCCGCAGGTGGACCCGCACACGCAGTCGCAGATATACGGCAACTGGGTCTCCGCGCAGCAGGTGCTGGCAGAGGCGCACCAGCAGCGCGCCGCGTTTGTCGCGCACCAGCGCGCATGGCGGGCGTATCAGCATGGGCGCTTTCACACGGTGCCGGTGGTGCCCGAGACTGCCAAGCTCTCCTCCTCCCTGATGACCGTGTCGAGCGAGGACACCGGGCACGTGGCACCACGGGTAGCCCCTGAGGAGGTCACCCCCTGTGCCCCGATCCGCCAAGATCACGCGCGCGAACCGGAGGAGGCGTCTCACTCGCCTGCACCGATCGGGTGCGATCCGATCACCCACAAGGACGCGCCACCGTCCCCCTTTGCCGGTCACAGACCGTCCACGATGCCCGCCGCTCTCGCCGGTGTGACCACCGCGATCGACACGCTGAGCACCAGCCTTCAACCCCCTGCGCACGTGCACAACACGCACGCCGTGAGCGAGTACGAGGTCAACGGCGCGGCGCGGTGTTGCCTCCACTGCCAACTTTACAAACCCGACCACGGCCATCACTGCCGCTTCTGTGGCCGCTGTGTGTTCTACATGGACCACCACTGCACCTTTCTCAACACCTGCGTCGGGCTGCGCAACTACAAGTTCTTCATCCTGCTCCTGTTCTACACGCTGTGCTGCGGGTTCGGGAATGGTCTGTGGGTGGCGTGGCTGATGACGCGCGCACGCGACCTCTGCACGCACTTCCGCCATCTTTCGATCCAGCACGAGCCCTTCACGCGCATCGTGACAGCGGCCCGACCGGGCCAGACACCCGTTTCACTGGCCTTTCATCTCCGCGTCTTTCGTGCCGCGCTGGGCTCGACCTGGTGGTTGTGCGTACCCATCGCCATGTGGTTGATCGCCGTGGTGGTGGCTTACTTGCTGGCCTACCACGTGGAGCTGTGCTGGCGCGGGGAGTCGACACTGGAGCGCAAGACAAGTGCCTCCATCGAGGCCCTCATGCGATTGACAGACCAGGCGCACGGCACGAACAAGTACCACCGCGGTGGCTGCGGTGCCTCGTGCTGCCTCTGCGACATGGCCCGTGCACTGTGGGGCTGCCTCACGCGACGCCTCCGTAGGGACACAAACACGAGCGAAGAGCCGACGGAGGACGCAATGTCCGTCCGTCGCCACGCACATTTTGGCATGCTGTTCGGTCGCGGCCAGGCGTGGTGGTTTCACCTGCTGCCACGCCTGCCCGCGCATCTCGATGATGCGGATTGGCTCGCGCGTCAGGGTATCGACGCGCCGTCCACGCCGTTCTTTCACCCGCCAGACGTCACGCATAAGTCTGCTTAGCCAGAAGTCGCTGCATCAATCGTTTGCCTGCGTGTGTATGTGTGCGTGATAAGGCTCACATCTGTTTTTTTTTTCCTTTTGGTTGCCTTCGTTCCTCCTCTCTTTTTTTTTCTTTTTTTTCTTCTGTCTCTCATTGTCCCACGTAAACAAACAAAAAATGAAGAAAACATACACACAGAGCCGCGTGTGTGCCTTTCGTTATTCATCCCCCTTCCTCTCAAAACTGCACCTTTGCGCAGCTCGTCCCTTCCGGCATCAACACAACACACTCTTCTTCTCTTCGTTTTAATTCACTCTCGCTTTCGTCCTCTCACGCTGACACTAACCCATCTTACTCTCTCATAAGAAGAGAGAGAGAGAACACTATACCATTCTTCGCGACTAGGCGAGCCTTTTTTCTTCTTTTCTTTTCTTTGCGTTATTCTCTGTGTTGGGGTTTTGTCTTGTTCATTACACCTCCCTGACTGTTTTTACCTTCTTTTCTTGCGCACGCCCCTTCCCCTCCTTTTTTTTCCCCATTTTCCCCGCCCTTCGTTCTTCACCGCCGGTGTCCACCACAATGACGTCACGTGCTGCGAACGGGTCGAATCATGTACTTCCAATCATCAACCCCGGCAAGGGCACGCAGCCGCCACAGCAGCGATACAACTCCGCTGACGCCAGCCCCATTCCTCACCGCGAGGCCTCGATGCTGAACGCCGAGCGCGACGCCCGTCGCCGCGCCTCCGAGCCGCCCCATCCGCCCGCGCACGCACGAACAAGCCTCGTTCTGCCCGCCGCGACCGCCGACGGTACGGCCGCAGCGGTGCCCACCACGCCGCCGATCGTCTTGCTGACGAAGCCGCTCGATCCGTCCGTCGCGAGCGCGCGTCGACTGTCCACTGCTTCGGACGCGGAGACTGGCGAGGGCGCGAAGCCCGCCTCCCCGCTCACCGAGGCTACGGCATCGGCACGGACGACGACGACGATGCCGACGCTGCCGGCCATTGGCAGTGCTCGCGGTCGCCGCAGCCGCCTGCGCACTAGCGACCCTCTCGACACGCTCGACGACGAGCTCGACGACGGCAAGGAGATGGAGGCGCTGAAGAAGCTCCTGCAGTCGCAGTCTGCGCGTCTGGAGAAGCGCGTGGAGGAGGTCGGCACCACGACCGCGCCGATCCCGTACGGCCCGTCGTCCGACGCCCCACCGAATGGGAAGAAGGCCAAGGACAAGAAGAAGGCCAAGGCTGGCGGTCAGAACGGCGTCAGCGAGGCAGCAGACGTGCTGGACAGCGGCGAGCCGATCGCATCACAGCAGACACCCCCTCCGCCGCGACCGACGCGACCGGCTGCCGCACTCAACGGCAAGGACGGTGCGCTGGCGCCAGAGGACACGATTGTGCCCTCTGCCGTCGCGGACAACCCGCTCCTCGGCAGCCAGGAGAGCGTCTTGACAGAGCTGAACATGACCGGCGCCCAGTTCGGACCGGCGCGCAAGATGCACGACTACGGCGCGGACGCAAAGGCCGCCGACTCGCCGTTTTCCAAGCAGCCCAACGACGACAACAACCACGACACCGACGAGGACGTGGACGAGGGCGGTGAGGACGATGCCGCCTCTTTCCACCAGTCGATGGACTCATCGGAGGCGTCCTTCAGCTCCCTCGATGACGAAGACACGATCAAGGCCAAGAAGGTGGCGAAGAAGAAGGCCCATGCAGCCCGCCGTCGCGCCGGTCCGGCTGCCGTGGAGGGTGAGGCCTCGTCAAGTGGCAGCCGCCAAGGCCGGCGCACCACGATCACACCGTCGTCGGCGGGCATCCAGAGCGGCGCCCGCTACTTTATGCTCGAGCAGGCCCCCACCATCGCCTTCACCACCCAAGGACCGCCCACATCCGCCATGGAGGGCGACACCGACGATCAATACGACGACGAGGACGATGACGCCGCGATGGCCGCCGCGGTGATGAGGCAGGCCGCCGCACGTCGATCCTCGGCATCCATGTCGCTGCTGGGCAACACGCAGCGGCCTGGCGGCGAGGGCGGCGGCGAGGGCGGCGAGTCGAATCCCATCGTGGTGGACGGCGATGCCAGCGCGCCGCTTGTTCTGAAGCCCGCGCGGGTACCCAACGGTCTTACGCCACTCACCGATGCGCAGCGCAGCTCCATGACGTCTGACCCGGAGTTGCGCAAGCTGAGCGAGCAGATGGAGCTGTTGCAGTCACGCATGGCGCACC
>JASANQ010001104.1:0-29822 GCA_030849645.1 Wallacemonas sp. Wsd | reverse complement strand
AACGCCTCGGCTTCCTTCGGGTTCTTGCTTCGGCTTCCCTCGACGTCCTTCGGGTTCTCGCCTCGGCTTCCTTCGGGTTCTCGCCTCGGCTTCCTTCGGGTTCCTACTTCGCTTCCCTCGGGTTCTTCCTTTTGCGTGATGTGCTGGCCACACCACCTCGTGCGCTTCTATCGCGCGCTCTACGCCAACGTCTCACGCGCCTCTGCGCGCCTTGCCTGCTCTGCTCTCCGCGCGCCGCACCACCATGTCCGTCGCCGCCGGCCCCCCTGCGTGCGTGCCGCGTGGCCGCCTCGTTGCTGCTGCTGCGCCGCCTTGCCCGTGCCCGTGCTGTTGCGCGTGTGTGCGTGGCCTGTGGACCTGGCTGCTCCGCCCTCCCGCCTCTTTGGCCTGCTGGCCCCCGTGCCTGCTCTGCTCCCTCTGCCCACCCCATCCCGCCCCGCGGCCCGCTCCCTCCCCCTCCCTCTCTCCTCTCTCCCTCTCCTCCTTCCGCCTTCTTTCCTCTCGCCGCCTCTCCGCCGCCCCCGCGCCGTGCGCTGTGCCTTCTGGCCTCGCCCTGCCCTGTCCTGCCCTGCCCCTGCTTGTGCGCGTTCCCTGCTAGCCCGAGCTCGCCGTGCTGCTGCCCCGCCCGCCTGCCCCGCCTGTCTGTGCGGGCCTCTGACTCCCCCATGCCTAGTATGTACCACACGCAACCCACCTACCCACCCACAAACGAACGAACGAACGAACGAATGGGATGTCCGAGTTGACGCCCCTTGCAGCGTCGCGAGCACTGCGCTCACCGGATGCGAAAGTCTACTCTCACGCCGGTGGACACTGAATCGAACCGTGCCTGTAAACTGAAGTACGTCCGCACTCCTCAATTTACAACCATTCTTCTCACGCTTACTGCTCCCCTTTCCCCCCTCTTTTCCGATCTCCTCCCCTTCCTCGCTCTGACTCTCTACNCCCTGTCCTGCCCTGCCCCTGCTTGTGCGCGTTCCCTGCTAGCCCGAGCTCGCCGTGCTGCTGCCCCGCCCGCCTGCCCCGCCTGTCTGTGCGGGCCTCTGACTCCCCCATGCCTAGTATGTACCACACGCAACCCACCTACCCACCCACAAACGAACGAACGAACGAACGAAGGGGATGTCCGAGTTGACGCCCTTTGCAGCGTCGCGAGCACTGCGCTCACCGGATGCGAAAGTCTACTCTCACGCCGGTGGACACTGAATTGAACCGTGCCTGTAACTGAAGTACGTCCGCACTCCTCAATTTACAACCATTCTTCTCATGCTTACTGCTCCCCTTTCCCCCCTCTTTTCCGATCTCCTCCCCTTCCTCGCTCTGACTCTCTACGTGCGCTTTTTTCTACTTTTTTTTTGTCTCCTCGTTTTTTCCTTTTTTTCTCAAGTTGGTCAATAGCAATCATGGTTGCCAAGAAGCGTGTTCAGAAGAAGGTCGCCAAGAAGGTGAGCCGCAAGAGCGCCGAGTACTCCACCGTGCGCAAGAGCTGCACTCCCGGCACCGTCGCCATCATCCTCGCCGGCCGCTTCCGCGGTCGCCGCGCTGTGATCCTGAAGCAGCTGCCCCACAACGGTCCTCTGGTCGTGTCCGGCCCGATGAAGTACAACGGTGTCCCGATTCGTCGCATCGACTCCCGCTACATCATCGCCACCAGCACCAAGATTGATATCTCCTCCGTGGACACGAAGGACATCACCCCCGAGGTGTTCGCCCGCGCCAAGGCCGAGAAGGCCCCCAAGAGCGAGGCCGACTTCATGGGCGACAAGCAGAAGAAGGCTGCCGAGAAGGCCGCCAAGAAGACGTCCAAGGCTGCCAAGAAGACCGTCGTCTCCGACTCCCGCGCTGCGCTCCAGAAGAAGGTTGATGCCGCCCTCATCGCGGCCATCAAGAAGGACTCCCTCGGCAAGGAGAAGGCTGGCTACCTCCGCTCTGTCTTCACCATCATGCCTGGTGATGTGCCCCACCGCTGGGCCTGGTAAAAAGCGTGTGTTGACCACATTATTTACTTGATTTTTTCCTTTTCATTCACTCAAAAAAAAAACACAAAAAATAGAAACAAACGGGCAAGCCAACAGTATCCTAGACAGGAGGTTGTTGCCTGTTTTTTTTTTGTTTTGCCTACCCCTTCCCGCCTCTCCCCGTTTCCTCTTGGCCCAGTTTTGTCTATTCATTCAGGGTCAAGCGACCGGCACCCCTCTCGGTCCCCGTTGCCTGTCGACCACACGGCCGAGCAGTACCGGTCGAGCGGGACACAGGAGTCGAGTGGAACCACCTCCTTTGTCGCTGTCACTTGGGCAGCATGTGCGCAAAAAAAGACATTTGCACATTGCGCTTCTTCTCGCTCTCTCTGTCGTTTCATCCTCATTGTCGAGGTCATGGACGCTCGTCAGCCTTCCTCACACTTTTCCCTCCTTTTCCCCCTCGCCTCGTTCCTTATCGAACCCTTCAACTCTTAAACACAGTCACACACACAACAACAACAACAACAACAACAAAAGATCCGCAGTGTGTGTCGTCACGCCTGGCTGTCTCAACGCACGACAACGAAGCAGCTGGTAGCATTTTTCTTGTCACCCCCGCTCGTCTCAGCCCCTTTTTTTTTGTCTGTTTTCATTATTTCACCAACCATGAGTGACAGCGATGAAGATTACGACCCCGCGGCCGTGGCTCCACGGCTGGCAGCGCCGAACGTGCTAGAGACACCGAACGCAGACGCCTCCACAGGCCCCGTGCCTCGACCAGTCTTGACGGCCGCCTCTCTCCACGCCCCCTTGGCTTCCTCCTCTTCCTCCTCCGCGCGGCCTCCTCCGTCTTCTTCGCTGCCAGTGCCACCCCCGGTCACAGCTTCCGCCGCAACGGAGGCGTGCGGTGAGGCGGGGCTGCGGCTTCACGGCATCAAGGGCCCTGTCCGCTCGCTGTGCCTCACTAGCACCGCGACGACGCTCTGCGCGGCGGGTCAGGACGGGCAGCTATGCATGTGGGATTTCACGGTGCCCCTTGCGTACCGCCGCCTGCAGCCGACGCGCGTGCTGACGCCCTTCGTGAATCGCATCGCCGGCCTGCAGCCGATTGTCTCAGTGCACTGCGCCTGCGATGACGCCTACTTTGTGGCCTGCCAGGACGGTGACTCTCCGGTGCTGATCAGCGCCACCGGCAAGCAGCTCGAGACGTGCGCGATGGGTGAGCGCGGCATGCTTGACGTGGTCAAGTGCAAGGCCCACCGCGCACCCGTGACGTGCTCGGCCCCTCACCCGACCACCTCTGCCGTGTTCTTCACCGGCGCACAGGACGGTACAGCGCGCCGCTGGGACGCCAACGCCGTCACGCGCGGGTCCACGTACGCGATCAAGCACGGCACTGGCCAGATCACCGACAAGGTCATTGTCGAAAGCGTGTGTGGCCTGCAATCGACTGGCAGCGGACAGGTCTTTGTCTCTGGCGGTGAGGATGGGTGCGTGCAGCTGTGGGACGCGCGCGTCAAGTACCGCCCCGGGGGCTCGATGAGCCGCTGGGATGTGTGCCAGGGCGGGTCCTTCGCCTCTGACTCGGACGGCTTCTTCTCAAGTAGCCACGTCGGCGGCTTGCTGGAGGTCGCGTCGGCCGGGGCAGGGCCGTCCACGCTGGTGGTCCGCACGGGCGAGCGCCTTCACTGCCTGGACCTGCGCGCGTCGAAGGGCAACACCGCGACACCCGCCAAGTCCTCCGTGACGGGCCTCTCTGCGCCGCGCGACACGATCCCACTCGCTGCTGGCCACGCCCCAGGCAGCTTCTACACCTCGACGGGTCACGAGGGGTTCCAGCAGCAGATCGGCGGGCACGTGGTTGGCTTCACGTGCGATGCCGAGTCAGCTGCGCCTCGGGCAACCTCGCTCTGGCGCGCGGGCGGACGCGAGTCGAAGGAGGATGTGCTGTGCGTCGCTGTCGATCGGTCGCATGCCGCGGGCACCTGCTTTGCCGGGCTGGACAACGGCGACGTCGCGGTGCTGTTGGGGGCCGGCGCGCAGGAGCCGGTGCGGGAGTGGCTCGCGACTCGCCCGACACACGAGAACGATGGCCACGGCGGCCGCACGGCGGGCTTCAAGTCCACGCGCGCGGAGGCCCTCGCGAACGACGACGAAGAGCCGCTCTTCTAAGAACGCAACAGCAACTCCCACGAAGAGACAACGAGAAGACGTTTAAAGAGAAAACACACACACAACACGAAACACACTTGAACAATAAAGAACGACTCGTGGCAACCAGCTGCTTCTCACAGACACACACACACGTGTTTACACACACACCATGGTGAAAATGCCCGGAACCATGTGAGACTCATCCCATTATGCGTGACACGATTCAAAAAAAAAAAAGCTTACCTTTGTAGCGCTGCACCTTAACACTGTTGACATTCCCTCTCCCTGCCAACCATTCTCTCTCTCTCTCTGTTTGTCGTTCTCTTTGCTCTTTGCGTGACACACTGCTTCATGCTGGACTGCAGATCTTCTCTCTTTTTTTGTTGTTGTTGATTGTTTCTGTGCCACGCCTCTCTCCTCCGCTGCTGCCTTGGTGAAATGCACGCGTCTCCACTCGCACGCGTGCAGGAAAACACTGTGGCCTCTGGCTCACCCACATCGTCCCTGCTCAAGACGCCTCATGAAGCATCAGAGCTGACAAGCCCGAGCGCAGCACCAACCCGTGAGAGCCACCGCCGCTCCTCTTCGTCTTGCGCGACCCCGCCAGACCTGCACGCCATTCAAGACTTTATGGTCCAGTACAGCGCCATTGCGTCGCCCTCTGCCGACGGTCGGCCACCGCCGCCTTACAAGTTCACCGGATGCGACTACGCGCTCGTTCTCCACGCGTGCTTTCCAAACAAGTGCATTGACCTGTCCTCCCTCTCGTGGTCCTCTGCGCCGCTCGCGTCTCAGCTGACGGGCAACCTCGAGTGCTTCTGCACGGCGGCGCGCCAGCTGGCCCTTGTGGAGACGCCCTTCAGCGCTCTCCAGCCGCACCTTCTGCAGCCCCTCGCCGGCAACGTGCTGCACCATCTCACGGTGCAGCACTGGCTCTTTGTGGCCTCGCGCCGGTTCCCCCCGAGTCCGTTGTACGACGCTCTCGCGATGCGGGTCTTGCTGCGCCATCAGCAGTTGGGCGTCCCCACACTGAAGCGCACGCGCAGCGCGCTCGAGGGTGGCGGCGTGGTGGTCACCGTGGCGAACACCGAGGACGGCGCGTGCCCGTCGCTGCGCCATCTGGCACCCTTCACACTCGCGCAGCTCGCCCCGTGTACGCCCTACGTATCGGCAGTCCCGCCGTTCACCACACGGTCCTCCGCTTCCCAAGACGAGCTCGCGGACGCCGACGGTGCGAAGCCTCCGATGCGAGGCCCGCCGTCACCTCGCCCAGCCACAGAGGGCGATCGGCCGAAGCCGTGGCTCTCGTACAGCAAACCGTGGCGACTGCCTGCCCTCGAGGCCGCTAAGGCGAAGAAGGAGGCCGAGGAGGCCGCGGCAACACGGCGCGCGCAGGCACGGCAGGCGCGCGATCCGTCGCACTCGGCGTTTGCTGCGTCATCGAGGTCGCTCCAGGAGCAGTGCGAGCTCTCGTGCGACGCGACGCGGCAATTTCAGCGCCAGCTGCGCGAAATCCACGGCACACAGATGGCGTGTCTTGTGCGCACCGGCGCACTAGACTTTGCGGTGGCGCTTGCCGCGTTAGAGCAGGCAGGCATCATCCCTCCGACACCGCGCTCAACAGAATAGAAAAAAAAAGAGAAGGAGACAAGGCGAGGAGAACGACCTCTCTCCCCCCTTCTCGCGCTGTGCGTGAGAACGCGGGCACCTGCTGTGGCGACATCAAGGGCCAGTTGACGCTTGGCGTTTGTGTTCGATTGTTTTTTTTTTCTGTTTCTACTAGATTTTTCCCCTTCACTCTCCGTTTGCCATCACGATAGAACACACTTTCCGCTCAACCACGCGAGAAACAAGCAAACAGAAAGGAAAGACACAGCCGTGGCGGAAAGAACACAAATCTGACCTGCTCGCGGAGAGGAAAGTACTGACAGGACTCAGTGCGCATGAAGCGTGCACGTCGTACAGGGGCTTTTGCAGCCTTCGACTTCCCTTGCACAGCGAGGATGGCTCGCGCCATGCACGGTCAACCGGACAGGAACGGACGCCAAGTTATCGCCTACCCGCGAAGCAAAATCTGGTAGAATTGCACGCGCGCGAAGGCCTCTCGACTTTGCCTTTTCGCCCTTTTGGACCGCCTTTCATTCCCTCTCCTCTCACTCACATGCCCTTCTCATTTTTTCTTCTTCTTCTTCACACGCGTGCTCGCCCACAGCTCGAATGCGGCAGCAACGGCTCTTTATGGCGAGCCTCGGCGGTGGTTGTGGCGGGGCCGTTCGGCTCTGTTCGACAACCTCCACCAGTGCTCCCACCCCACCATCAGCACCGCCCACCCAGGATGCACAAGGCGCCGCAAACGAGGAATCCGCACACGCCTCGACGTCACGCACGCGCTCGCTGGAGAAGTCTCTGTGGCTGACGCTGCACCCTGTGATCAAGTGGACAATGCTCGTTGACGTGGCGCGACGGGCGCCGTACCTCTTGGCGAAACCGGTCGCGATGCCTGGGACGCGCCACACAGGCCCTGAGGCCTCGACCGCGCCGCTCCTCGCACGGCAGGACACCCAGGTCCACTTCTCCGCCACCTCCACCGCGCAGCACGCGCGGCTCTGCGCTGCCCTCCCGTACCCAGCGCGACTGTTGCTCACACTCTCGTTGCTGCTCTGGCTGCGTGCGCTGCGTGACGTGCAGGACACGCTTTCCCGTGTGCGCCTGCCCTACGCGCCCACGCAGCGGTTTCGCCACATTCTCGTCGCCCGCGTCTGCCCCACGCGGCTGCAGGAGTACTGGTGCGACCACTACACGACCGTGACCGCGCGCATGAATCCGCTGCTCAACAGCACCGCCGAGCAGGTGCCTGCGCCGCACGCCTGGGACCCGGCGACCTCGGAGACGGTGGAGGACAGCGCGACCGAGTCCACACTCGTCCTCTCCGGCCACCGCCACAAGGGACTGCTCGGGGCCGGCGGCTCTCGTCACCGTAGCGCGCTGGTGCGCCAAATTCAAGGCACCACGGCCCGGCTGAGCGACGAGGACGCCCTTGCCGCTCGGGTCACCGGCAGCCGCTCGCTCGCTGGCCATCAGCGCCGTCGCCTCGCCGTCACACGCGCGCGCGAGCGAGTCCGCCTCGGCGGCGTTGGCACCACAGCTGTGGAGAGCGCGTCGCACACACCAGCCCCGGCACAGACCGACCACGTCCCCTCCTCTGCTGCGTCTGGACCGCGCGAGCAGTGGAGCCGGCCTGATGCGCAGCGCCTGGTGCCGCCCGTACGGATGGACACCGCCTTCAGGGAGGATGCGCTGTACCACCACAATGACGCGCGTGGCGAGGGCTGCCCGCTGTCCGACCTGGGTGCGCTTCAGGCTACGCCGATTGAGGTCAGTGTCCCCGACCGGCCCTGCCACGGCCCGCCACAGTGCGAAGGCCTCGTGCGGGCCTGTGTCATGGCGCACGCCGCGATCCTGTCCTCGCTCTTCATTGAGGGACGCGTGGTGGCCTTCACGACCAAGGACGCGTTGGTGCGCGACTACGTCGAGTGCGTCTTTGAGGAGTGGATCAGCGAGCGCTACGTCACGGTGAGCCTCGTGGAGGCGATCGAAGCCCGCGCGGCCACAGAGCCCGTGGTGGACGCCGCGCCGGCCGCACGGCGCCCCTACTTCCCAGCGTGGTGCTTCAAAAGCGCGCTGGTCGTGCTGCCGCCGCGGCACCGCTCGGCGCCGTCTCGACGAGCGGCGGTGGTGAACATGGCGCGCGTCATTGTGCAGGCGGCGCCGTGCGCGGTGATGGTGCCGGACAGCCCCTGCCTCGACGGGACCCCACCGGTGCACGTCATGCAGCTCAAGGAGGCCGTGGCCGCGCTGCAGGAGGAGCTGGCACAGACGGCCAAGATGTCTGCGGAGGCGGCGGCGGCGGCGCGGCGACCCGGTGGCTGGCTCTGCGTGGAGTGGGTCCCAGTCCGGCCAGGCGCGACGAATCGCCCGGGCAGCGCCTCGGAGGCCGCGACGACCGCCTCTGCTAGCCGCCCTGCGGAGACCCCTGCTTTCCGGCCTAAAGGCGTCCCCGCGACACCGCCCTCCTCCGCGTCCGATGCCGGCGCCCCCTCCACCACTACCACAGGCATCCACACACTCGTGTCGTGGCTGCTCCCGTCGCGGCGCTCGCCGCCCTCTGGCCCCACGGACACGTACCTGACCGCCGTCGCGGAGGCACTCGAGGGCGGGGAGTTCTACGGGACCCAGCTTCTCTACAGCGCCGAAAACAGCGCCTACACCTCGCGCCAGCTGCGCCAGTGGATGCTGGAGCGGCTACCGGCCAATGTGCGTCTCGTCGGTGTCAACACCTCTCCGATCGACGTGCTCTACTTCTACCCCCACGTCCCGTTCCTCACGAGCAAGGTAGGCAACAGCTTCCGCTATCGGGCGGTGGACCGGGCCCTGGTGGAGAAGTTCGGCTCCGGCTGGGCGGCGGACCCCATCCGTGCGGCTCTGGGTCGCTACAGCTGGGCTCGGCACGGCCGGTCGTGGGAGCGCGTCGGCCTGCACTGCGGACTCGCCTTGAGCGACCGGGCGGCTTGTGTGGCGCGCGAAAACACGCACACCGCTAAGAAGGGCGTCAATGACGATGCCGACACCGAGGAGGCGGACAATGCGCTGGTCTACGAGCGCACTATTGAGTACTTGGCAAATCCTGGTAAGGGCACCTTGCTGGCGCTCATGACAGCCAAGATACTGGGCGTGTGAGAGAACGGCCAGCCTTGTCGAGCTACGTCGTCCACCCCCTTTTTTGTTTTGCGAACACCTGTTCAGTCACACACACACACACACACACACAGACACCATACGCAGACCATCAGACAACACACAACACACATGAGTGTGACACCCGAGTTCGAGTTGGGTAGTACAACAGAACGCGCCATCAGAAAAGAAGAACTCGACGCAAACACTCAGCGAGCCATGCCGTCGTCGACGGCTCTGACCTACTTGTCCTTTCTCCTCCAAGTGTAGACCCCCTATTTCCTCTCCTCGTGTCCTTCTGTCCTCCACCGAACCAAGTGCTCAAGTCTCCCCAATTGTTTCACCATGTCTCTTCTTCATTTTTGTTGTCTTGCATGTCCTTGAGGCAGGTGTTGTCGGTTGGGCGTGCTCGCACCTAATGAGCATAATGCCCTATCTCGCAAACCCGAGAGTTGCGCGCTGCCTGCGGTTCACCGGTTCGATGAGGAAACTGATATGGTCCGTGTTTCAGACCCTTCATGACGCACATACCTGTTTTTACATATCTACTGAGACCGTGAATGTGGCCGTGTGCGCGTGTGTGTGTGACTGTGACTGTGACTGTGCCTGTTGCTGTCTGTGTGGTCGCGCGAGTGCTTGGGATGGAATGACGAGTGAAAAGCGCCTCTTTTCCACAAGACCAGAATTAACCAACTGCCCTCTTTCCCGCCGCCGTTGGTCTTGCACCAGCCGTGGCGGGAGGGACTGTGATGATCAGCGACATCCGACCATCCCGACCCGCGTGCTGTTGCTGCTGCTGCTGCTGCTGCCCCCCTCGCTATTCTCTGATGATACACAAATGGATCGCTGACACAGAGATTCGGCCCTCCTCTTCGGAGGAGCGCGCTGAGCATGTTTGACACAACCCTTATTCGCAAGAAATTCACTGACGAGTAGCGCGGAGCGGCCTTGTTTGGTCGGTAAGGACTGGTGGAGTTTTTTAGTCCTGGTTCACGCCGTGGCCTTGGAACCGTGTGTGCGGACATCTTCACTCTGGTTCCAAATGGGTTTCTTTCCACCAACACGAGACACGTGCTGTCCAAAAAGAAAGAAAAAATACGCATCTATTAAGAGTCTCAGCACTCACGTGCGTGCAACCTGTACTCCCAATGACCGCATCGAGTGATGCTCAGTGGAAGGCGCTCAAAATCTGACATTTTTTGGCCCCACCTAATTGCACGCGCTAAACGGCCGCCCTCCCGTTTTCTCTCTCTCTCTCTCTCCGAGCTTTTAGGGTCTTGAATCGTGCTCGTCATTCGCACCTCTTCCTCTCTCCTCTACACTTTTTTTTTGCTATTCCTCTCTTCGTCCTTTTCTCGTTTTTTCGCGCACCTCCAGACTGGAAAACATGTCTTTATTTGACCTGGACGACGATGGCTCGTCTAGTGTGAGCAGCGAGGACAAGGCACCGATGACGTCAACGGCGGCCAGTGGGGCAGCTGGCACTCCGACACCCCCAGCACTCACCGCGGACGAGATTCGCGCGCGCATGGGCTTGCCGGGCCGGTACACCGTCACTGCGGGTGACGCCGCCCGGTCGGCTGCGCAACAGCGCGAGGCACTGGAGCGTCGTCTGGGCGGACGCGGTGCCGTCGCGTCGAGCGCTGGGCCCGCTGACACGGGAAGCAAGTTCGGCAACTCCATCGCCGCTGCCCTGCAACTGCGCAAGGAGGATCAGGCGCAGCTGCTCATTGACCGAGTGCGCAAGCAGCGCGAGCAGGACGCCAACACACCTGAGCTCATCGAAAAGGACATGGATGTGGGCATCTTCGTCACACCGGCGTATAAGCAAATGCTGAAGACGCACTACAAGTCCGCTGCGCAGAAAACCCGCCGTTCAGCACTCGCCACGGCCGAGGCGAGCAGTGGCAGCGAGGAGACGGACGAGGAGGCACACGGGTCAGACAGCGACGCGGAGGACGCACTGGATGCCTATTTGAAGCAGTTTGCGCGGCCCAGCAGCGCGTCAGCAGACCACGCGTCCATGACCAGCGCTGGAGTGGACTTTTACACCGCCTCGATGCGACAGGCCGTGCGCGACGACGCCGTGCGGGAGCCGGCGCACGAACAGGCCTCACCTCTTGAGCAGGACGGTGCGGTGGACAATCCATCCAGTGGCCAGGCCGACACGGCTCTCGCACCACCGTCTCTGGACGAACTACAGAGCTTGCTTGGCCTTCCCAGTCTCTCCCCCTCCAGCGCTCTTCCGCCTGCCACGGACGCGCTGCGTCCTTCCACCACGGCGGTGGTCGGGGAGTCCGCACCCGCCGCCGCCGATGGCGAAGAACGAGCTCACGCTGAGGTGGTCTCAAACGCAGGAGACGCGACCCGCGCGCACCTCACCGCTGTCTTCCACGCGCGCGAGGCACGGAAACGCAAGCGCGCCGACGACGCTTTCATCACTGGCTGTGCGCAGCGCTGCGATGCACGCATACTGCGGTCTATCCGTGCCTAGACACCCCCCGACCACGCACATGGAGAAAGTCTACTTGTTGTTTTTGTTGTGGCGTCTGTTGGCCTCTCTGCCTCACTTAAAACCAACACGTGAAGAAGGCCATGTTGACCATGAGGCACCTAACAACAACAGAGATATGAGTTTAACACGAATGACATCACTTGAGTGCGCTACGGAAAGCGCGTGACGGGGTGTATTGGGTGGTGCCGTGATCCACTGGGACGCGGCCCTCGGCCCTCCCAATGCCCCCGGTTTTCAAAGCCTCTTTTCGACATCCTCACCCCCCTGTTGTCGCACTTGTTTTTGCTCACTTCTGGTCTCTTCCATCACATTCATACCCTCTCTCGTTCCTTTTCCTTTCTTCTATTCAACGCACACACACACACACACAACATGTAGTAACGTTTTCATCGTACTCGCTCATTTTCCCTCCACTCTCTTTTCGTTCCTTTTTTCTTCTCTTCCCCACTCCTCATCGCTCTCCTCCAGTCATGTCCGCTGCCTCGCCCCTGGAGCAGATCCCGGCCTCTCCGCTTCACTTTGTCGATCGCGACACGCTCTCGGAGCACAGCGCGTGCACGATCCAATCGCCAGTTGGCGCCGACAAGAGCCACAGCTCCACGGAGGAGTTTGTGAAGCCCGGACGTGCCCTCTGGACCAGCGACGCTGTGAACAGCGACGACTACTACACCCTCGACACCACCACCGTCATCGACTACGTGGCGCGGACGCTCGGGTACTGGCTCGCACCGGATGCAAGCGGCGTGCCGCTGGCGCCGGGCGTCATCACGTCCTCCGAGGAGGTTGGGGACGGCAACTTGAACCTCGTGTTCCGCCTGCTCGATGCGGAAGGCCGGAGCCGCGCGGTGCTGAAGCAGTCGCTTCCGTACGTCCGCTGCGTGGGCGAGTCGTGGCCCCTCACGCTCGATCGCAACCGCCTGGAGGCCGAGACGCTGCTGGTGCACTACCAGCACTGCCCCGAAACCACGGAGAAGCTTCTTTTCTACTCGACCAAGATGGCGGTGATGGTGCTGGAGGACTTGTCGGACTGCGTCATTTGGCGCCGCGAGCTCGTCGCCGGCCGCCACTACGCGCACGTGGCCCCGCAGCTGGGCCGCTACCTGGGTGACGTGCTCTTCCACACCTCCGACTTTGCCCAGGACCCGATCGCGAAGAAGCACGCCGTGCAGCAGGTCACCAACGTGGCCATGTGCCAGATCACGGAGGACCTCTTCTTTGTCGACCCCTACGTGGCCCACCCACGCAACAGCTACGACGCGTCGCACGAGGCGCTCGTTCAGCGCGTGCTGCGCGAGGACAAGGCGGTGCGCCTCCGCGTCGCCCAGCTCAAGTACGCCTTCATGACGCACGCCGAGGCCCACCTCCACGGTGACCTGCACAGTGGCAGCGTGTTCGTCGACGGTCGCCGCGTCAAGGCGATTGACGCCGAGTTCGGCTACTACGGCCCTATGGGCTTCGACCTGGGCACCGTCATTGGCAACCTGCTCATGACGTACCTCGCCGTGCCCGCCCTCCTCGCCCAGAACGAGACCGGCGAGGCGTCGAGTAGCGCGTCCCCGTCGGCCGCCGTCGACCTTGCCGGCGATCAGCCGCGCGCCGAGGTGGACCGCAGCACGGCCGTGCCCCTTACCCGCGAGGGCCTCCTCACCAGCATCGCGCAGCTCTGGACCGAGTTCAAGACCCGCTTCCTCAGCCTCACCGCGAGCGCCGCCGCGGCCGACGTGAGCTTCGCCGACGAGGCCTTTGCGCGCGACTTTCTGGAGAAGAAGGTCTGGGTCGATGCGGTGGGCTTCGCTGGCACGGAGATGATTCGCCGCACCGTGGGCATGGCGCACGTGGCCGACGTCGCCGGCATTGAGAACACAGAGAAGCGCCTGGCCGTTGAGCAGGACATCATCCTCCTAGGCCGCCGCCTCGTCTTGGATGCCGCGCGCCTGGGCTCTCCGGCCGAGGTCGCCGACGTGGTCCGCAACGGCCACTACGAGGCCTAGGAGCAAGTCACAGTGGGCACCAAGGACACGTCCTTCACGAAGGATAAGATTTAAAAAAAAGTTATCTCAAGAAAGTTAACACGCGCTCAGAACGGGACGACCACAGAGGAGCACGCGAGTTTTTTTTTTTGGAGCAAGGGCACAGGTCTTTTCCCAGTCGGGGGAAGGTAGAACGGGGCTATTGAGGCGACTGGCTTCACATCCACTGATAACAACCGGAGGTGCCTGTCGTCTCACTTTCTTTTCTCTTCTTTCTGTCTCTCTCTTTTTTTTTTTCTTCTTCCTTCATTGTCCCGAGCTCCTTCCCCTGCACTACTTTTCTTTCATTTTTTTTCCCTGTTGGCCTGTCGCTTACATGTGTCTCGTCGTTTGAGGCCCACTGTACGTGAATCGCATGAGTGCGGTTTGAAACAGAAACAACAACAAACGTGTGTATGCTGCCCTTGCTCCGTCTGGTGATGGTACTCCTTTTTTTCTCGTTTTGTTTTCTTCATATTCGGAGTGCGCCAGTCTTGTCGTGTCAGTAATGTGCACGGCAAGTCACGCTCTCAGCTTCTTTTCCTCCCGTGTTTTTTTTTCCTGTTCCTTTCCACCTGGTCAAACAACAGAAAAAAAAACTGTTAGAAAAGAAGTCACACTCAACAAACAAAGAACATTGTGTTTGTCTCTCTGTTAGTACAAAACGTTTGCGTGAAATCGGAACGGACTTCTTCTTCCTTCTTCTTTTCGTACGTTGTTGTTGTTCGTTAGCTGTCTGTGTTTTCTTTCTTTTGCTTTAAGCAGTTGAAAAGACAACAACAGTGACGCCAACATTCAACTGTGCCCGTTGGAGACATCAGGTGCTTGGAGTGGCAGCGATAACGATGCCGCGCAAGCTTCATTTTTATCCACCTGGTGACGATCCCTTTTTTTTTTTTTACCCCGCGTCATTTCTTGGTTTGTTTATCTACTTTCCTTTCCCTGTTGTGTCTTTGACGAATGTCCTTTTTTTCTCCTTTTCACTCTTTTTTCTTTATTGAACAAAATTCACTTTTTTCCCCCAAAACACCGCTGGAGCGCGTACGCCTCTCAACGGCTTTTCTCATGGTCCTGTCCTGCCCGCCTCGTCTTTTTTTTTTTTTTCGTACCCAGGGGACAGACGGTGACGGCCAATGCGATCAACGACAGTGTTACTATCAGCGTCAAACGTCAACGAACAAGAGCAAAAACGCCACAGGCAAAACAACAATAACAACACCAGAGAGAACACGGTGACCCACTGCCAAGCTCAGACATGTACGTTCTCTGTTCAGGTCGCGTACTACCACGTAGCAGCAGATACGTATCCTTCATGCGTGCACCACAGTACGTTTTTCCCACTCTTCTTTTCACTCTTCTCTCTCTTTCCCTCCTTTGCTACGCATTTTGCGCTGTACCCGTGCTTCCTCGTATTTTATTGTTATTACTCTTTCATCAGTTCTAGGTACTTTTTGTGGGCAGCCCACAACGACAGTCTAGCGTGTCTTGCTCTCTCCCACTCTTATAGTGCGGGCGAGCAACACTCGCTTTCTAGGGGTTTTTCCTTCTTCCCGTCGTGTTTTCTTTTCTTTTGCTTTGGATTCTGTTTTTTTTCCCCCTGTCTGTCCTCAGACATTAGTTCTAACTTGATTGTGCTTCCTAGCCTTTCCTCGCACTTCGATTGCCAACTTTGAGCGCGCGCACACACAAGACAGCGACACGGCGCCACTCAGCCAACTGACTAACGCGTGCTAAAGAAAATAACTGTTTCTTGTTTTCTTCTTGTGCCACGTTCTTTCAGCTCTTTAAACACTTTTTGTTTTTGTTCACTTCCCTACTTTGCATTTTTTTTGCCTTTGCGTCCTTAGTAATGCCCTTTTCGCACAATCACAAAGACACTGCGTCTGAGCAGGATCCCGGGGAGACCAACCCCCGGCGACCCATGCAAGTGCCGCCACTGTGGCAACAGCACTCCGGCGCGCACTTCGCCACCGAGACCAGTCTTTCTGGCGGCGCACCGAGCCCGAGTGTGCGCGATCACTTCCAGGCCTCCTCGTCGCGCGTCAGCACGCCGCGCAAGATGGGCTTCGCCTCGCGCTCGCCAAGCAGCGACGAGACCGCCAACGCCGGCATCGCCTCGCGTTGGTCGCGGAGGGCGTCGGTGGCGGCGCTGCCCGTGGCGAGCCTGCCGAGCTCGCCTAGCGTGGACGGCTCCGTCCTGGCGCGGCGGCAGTCGGGTCCGCCGAGCACCAGCTCGTCGTGGGTCTTCACAGCCCGCACCTCGCCCGTCGACGTCCCGCCTCCGCCCAGGACGCGCGCTGTGGAGGGCGGAGGTGTCGCTGCCGACGCTGCTGCCGACGGCGAGGCCGCCCGTGCGGCGTGGAAGCAGCCCAGTGCGTACGGCGCGGCCACGGACTGGCTCGTTGGCGTCAGCGAGGAGGACGCGAGCAGCACAGACGCGCGCGGCTACGGCTGCGGCGAGGGTGTGTCGAGGTCCTCGAGCACCGTGTCCCTCGGCACGCCGACCCGTCTGGCCTGCTCCGCGGTGCCCGCGCTCGCGGTGGCCGATCCATCCGCCTCCGGCGCCGTGCCGACGCTGCTTCGCTTTGGCCCGCACGGCCGCAGTGACAGCGGCGAGGGCTCCTTCTCGACGCCCTCACACGCGAGTGGAAGCGACGCCCGTCCCCCTCAGCCTCCGGACGTGCCTCTGCCACCGCCGCATTCGAGCGCGGCCGACGCGCAGACGTCGTTTGTGCGCGCAGGCATGGAGGCGCTGCGTGCCTTCACCGAGCAGCTCCGCAGCACCCACACCGGCGACTGGGGCACGGCCGACGACCCGACCGGCGTCCGCCAGACCTGCGGCGACTGCTTCCACGCCCACACCATCGGTGCGGACCCGCTCGCCGAGGCCGAGGCCGCGCGCGACAAGGCGGGCATCACCTTCTCACTCGAGCGCTTCTCCCCCTTTTACAAACTTGCCATCAAGGAGCTCATCCTCGACTGCGATCGGCGAGTCGCCAACGCCCCGGCCGCCGCGCGCGAGCGACAGGAGGCGCACTTTCGTCGCACCGTCTGCGCGGCCGCGGCGGCCTCATCGGTGGGCGGTCCGTCCCTGTACCGCAGCGCGTGCGGTGCCTCGGCGGTCAGCACGCACTCCTTCGACACGCTGCGCCACAGCACCTCCATGGAGCTGCTCTCCACGCCCGTCAACGAGGCCGGCGAGCCACGTGCCCGACCAGGCGGCGTGGCACGCCGCGCACCGGCCGAGGCGCGCGGCTGCCTCCAGGTCCCCACGCTCGCCACCGACGGCCCGACGCCGTCCGGCAAGGGGACGTCGATGCCGCTCGCGCACTTTCCGACCGCGGAGGAGACGGCCCGCGCGGCCTTTTTTGTCTCGCAGACAAACCCCTCCGCCGGGGCGTCGCTGTCGTCCTCCTGCGGCCTCATGGGAGGCATGGGAGGGAGCGGCGCCGGCGTCGGTGGCGTGGCGGGCGGCGGAGCCGGTGGGGCCGGTGGGGAGCGCTCGCGCTGTGCGACGGGCCTCGGCATGGGCGGCCTCGCGCTGACGGAGGACCTGACGCTGGAGGCACTGCTCAAGGCGCTGGACTACTACATCCCGTACAAGCAGGCCGCACCGATGGTGTTCATTGGGGCCCTCGCGTACTTGTCTCGCGTGGCGGCGCGGTGTGTGTCCGACTACACGAGCATCACGCACGCGAACTGGTACCGACTCACCGTGCTGGCGGTGCTCACCGCGTCCAAAATGTACAATGAGCAGAGCACGCACAGGCTGAACCGCTTCTTCGCCGCCGCCTCCGGCATCCCGCTCGCCGAGATGAAGCGCCTCGAGGTGGACTTTTTGTACCTGCTTGACTTTGACCTCCTCCTCACCGACAAGGACGTGGAGGCCTGGCTGACCTGGATGGAGGCCCTCGCCCTGCGCCATGGCCTCTTCTCCTCGCTGAACCACTTTGTGCTCGGCGGCAGCGAGCCCACGGAGGAGCCTGCCGGCCGCAGGACGGACAGCCTCGGCGTGGCGCGGCACCTGCGAGGCCCGAGCATGGTCTCCACGAATGGCAGCGGTTGCGGTATTGGAGGCGGCTTTGGTGGGGGTGGGGGTGGGGTGTGCGGCTCGCTCCTTGACAGCAGCCTCGCGTCGCCTGTGCACAGCACCGCCCACCGCCGCTACGGCAGCTGCGACGTCGGCACGCCACTGAGCAGCCTCGTCATGCCCACGCACGGCCGCCACGAAGCGCCCGCCGTGGACGTGATGGACGCCGACGCACCGGACCTGTCCCCGGCGGTCACGGCGCCGCGGCTCTTCTCCGTGGCGCACGTCAAGGACGACCCGCCGACCCCGCCGACTCTGCGTGAGCTCAGCCGCCTCGCCGACACACCCACGTTCAAGGTTGGCCCTGGTGGCCCGAGTGGTCCGAGTGGGGCCCCGTCTCCGCCGTCGCCGTCGCTGTTCTTTTCGCGCGGCAGCCGGGGCACGTCCACGACCGGCGGCGCCGCCTCCTCGCTGCACCGCCCCTCGCACAGCACCTCCACCATCCAGCACCACGCGCACACCTTGGCGCCATCGAGCACCGGTGCGAGCATGGCCCTCCTCCTCGGCAGCAGCAGCGGCGCCCACGCCGGCGTCGGCGGCGCCTCCACCACCACCACGGCGACCGCCGCCGCCAGGAGCGCCGAGGGCGGTGCCGCCGCAGTGCGCCGCCCCGTGGTGCCGACCTCCTCGACCTCGGCGGCCGACAAGGACGGCCACGGCGGCTCCCGCTGGGGCGTCATGGGCCGCGTCAAGGACGTGCTCGGCGCCACCGCCTCGCTCGTGCGCGGCCAGCTGCAGGTCCTCTCCTCTCCGGGCCCGCGCCCCTCGCCGACCGCGTCGTTCGCCAAGGCGCCGTCGTCGTCCTCGTCGCCGAGCCTGCCGCCCCGGCCACACCGCTCACCCGCTGGGCCCCGTCGCCAGATGGCCACGACCACCCCTGACGCGGTTGCCCACCACGCCGACGGCGGCGCGACGTTCCTACCGACTGGACTCGAGGCCTCCGACGCGGACGGTTACTACGATGAGCAGGGTTGCTATCACCTCTATGACGACGAGGGCTTCTACGATGAGGACGGCTACTACTACTTCTACGAGGATGTCGGCTACTACGACGACGCAGGCGACTTTCACTACTACGAAGATGAAGGCTACTACGACGAGGAAGGCGAGTTTCACTACTATGACGAAGAGGACGAGGGCGAGCTCGCGGCTGAAGACGATGACGATAGTATGGCCGAGGACGACACGGCGTTCTTTGAGCGCTGCCGCCCACTCATGCGTCTGTCGCCACCGTCCCTGTAAAACACTTGCCCCACCGTGAGTGCTTGTCAGTCGTGTTTTTATGCAGTTTGAGCACAGTCTTCCTTTTCTTGTTTGGTGCCATTTGTACGCCTTCCAGTCTGCCAGTGTCATTCTCGTCACTATTTTCGCTTGCGTCTTCTCGCTTTTTCTTCTTCTTCTTCTTCTTCCTCGCTCTCTGTTTTTTCTTTTCGGTGTTCCAGCTGTTGCCGTGGGGCAAATATGCCCTGTACTCAGACACTCGGCAGAGCAAAGCGTGCATACCCACACTCACAACAACACAGGCACACACAAAAACCAACACGAGATGGTGAGAGAATGGAAGCAAGAGCACGCACGAGCAGAAAAGTGTCACCTGCAAGGAAGGTGGCTCGGAAATGGGAGAGAAGAACATGCGCAGTAGCCCATGAGCAACAACAACACCATCGAATAGTAAATCTGCCTGGTTGCTCTTCTTTTTATTTTTGTTTTATCCGTCTCTTTCTTCCCACTTCGTTCTGCATTCTGGAAAGCATTCGAAGTGCATAGATCTTTTCCTTTTTCCTTCCCTTGGACCCTGATGGTGGTTCTTTCCGTTCTTTTTTTTCCCCCTTTCCCGTTTCCCGTTTCCCGTTTCCTCGTCTCTGTCTCTCTTTTTTTTTTTTTCTTGGACGCAAGGAGGTTCGTTGACGCCACCGTGCACCACACAGCTTTGTTGTCGCAAGACGCTCTTTCGCTGACGCGTGCAACCGAGTCGTATCAACCCTCCGCACGAGAGGGAAAGCGAGGGAAAACGTGCCAATGAAAGCTGAAAGGCCAATACGTGGCGATGTGCACCAAACGTTTTCTTTTAAATGAGCACCTCTCGCATGCGTTCTCCTTTATTATTATTTTGTTGATACCGATAACAACTATCTTTTTTTCCTTTCCTTTCCTTCCTCCTCCCCTCTCCTTCCCCTCATTCCTCTCCCTTCTCTCGCTTTACCTTTCCCCTTTGAGGTCGTGTCGCCCACAGTGGTGATGCTCATCTCCGCGACGAGCACTGTGGTGGTGGAAGTGTGCGCACTTGCTGTTGGTTTGCTTTCATGTAGCGTGGTTTGATTTGTTCTCCACGTCTAGGCGTTTCCCTTGCTGTGGGTACTTTTCGTGTCGATTCTTGTTTGTCTGACCGCCTGTGCTTTTTCCCCCTCTCTTTCCCCACCCCCTTTCACTGCAGCGCAGATATCCACCTTTTTTTTTTTTCTGCACACATGTCTTCGCCCCCTTCTTTTTCTTCTCTTTCTCTCGTTTCTCTTTGTTCTCTTACTTGTTGCCTTTGTTGCAGTTCACCCCACACATCATCATCCTTCGAGATGGAGGACCTTATCACAAAGTACGCACACACACACACACATTCGGACACGCATTTCGGTGAGCGTCACGCAGAGACCGATCCTCATCACGATTAGACTTGGACGCAATGGCACAAGCGTCTAATCGCACACGATGCAAGAACGAAAGCAATGAGGAAAATTTCGGCTCACTGCGATCCAGAGAGAATGCAAACGAACACGCCTACGGAGGAGTCGCTCTGTGCTTTTCCTTCTTCACGTGCCTGTGGAAAGGGCTTGGCTTCCACCAACTTGTCTGGCCGCTCTTCTTCATATTTATACATTTGTACTCTTTCCTGCCCTCCTCCCCCCCCCCCCTCCCCCCGCTTTGCTCATCCTTGGACTTTCATTCCCCCCCCCCGCTTTGCTCATCCTTGGACTTTCATTCCCCCCCCCCCCCAAGAGCAGTAAGAGGAACATTCACACACGAAAAGTTTCGCTTTTCGTTATTCTAGAACGCTATCAAAGTCTCTTTTTCTTCTGTTTTTGATACACCAGCCTCGCACCACACCACTGCCGGCCTCTTTGCTTTTTCCCGTCTACCTTTGTTATTATTCTCCTCTTTTCTGTGCACCACAACAAGACGTTGTGTGTGTGCGCACGCTAATCTGGCTGCACTGTTTACACATAATACACCCGGGCCTCTACTGTCGTGTGTTTTTCTTTAGCTTTATCCCTCCCCTCCCCGTTCCCCGTTCTTGGACGCCGTTTGTTTGTGATTTGTTCGTTTGCCTGTTTTCTTAAACTGACATTTTTTTTTCCTACGTTCCTTGTCGTTTACGCTTCCCTGAAAGTTTAACACTGGCGTCGTAATTGCGAGTCTTCTTTCGTTTTGTGTCTGTCTCTGTGCGTCCTCTTCAACGTTAAAACAACAACAAAATTCTAGAGTTGTAGATTTGTTCGACTTCGCAATTGGCTCAAAAGAGTACGAATAAGAGGACTTGTAGAGTTAAAAGACGCATAAGAAAAAATCCGAAGAAACGAGCGTTGCGCATCCTTTTGTTTTGTTTCTCATTCTTCGCATTTGTCAGAAGCTACATTAACACGCACGCCCGATCATATCACCTCATGCCCACCAGGAGTACACCCCTCGCGCAGCAGTCGCTGCCGAACCAGACGCAGCCAAGTGCGGCCGGTGCCCGCCCACGCAGCGGCAGCGCCACGGCCAAGGCGGGACTCGCCGACAGCCGTACTGGCGAGCGCACCGCCTCGAAAACACCCACCGCGCGCAGCCGAGCCGCCTCGGCGTCCGCCACATCCCGCAGCGCCAGCCATGGCCCCTCCACGCGGCCGCGCTCCACCTCCACCGCCTCCGCCAAGGCCGCCGCCGCCGCCGCCGGTCCCCTCGACGCCTCGGCCACAAGCACCACCACAGGCGGACCCCTCTCCGCACCGCGCATCCGCTTCGCCTCGCTGCACACGCCGTCGGCGAATGCCCACGCGTCCGCCGGCGCAGGTACACCGTCGCGACGCGGCTCGTCCGCGGCCCTGACCGCGCCCTCACTCGGTGAGGCCGGCGCGACGGCGCCCGTCACGGCGAGCACGCCGGATGCCGAGGTCGGTCTGACGACTCCGCCAACGAGCGAAGCCCGCGCCGCACGTCACCGCCCTCGCGGCTTGTCGGTTCTTTCGTCGACGTCCTCGCCGGCGGGGCACACGCGTGGCAACGACGTGGACGGCGCTGTCGGCCCCGAGGCCACTGCGGATGCGTCGGCCCGTTCAAGAGGGCACCCGTTCCCCTTGCGACCCGTCTCCCCGCGCAAGCCGTCCCTCGGCGCACACACGCGCGGCTCGCTCGACTCCACCGTGACGAGCCAGGGCACCGTGGAGGCCGCGCTCGGCGTGCCACTGGTCTCCGGCAGCCCGTCCCTCACCGCCACGCCACCCAGACGGGCAGCCGTGCCGGCGATGACGACGGCGGCGCTGGCAGCGACAGCGGGCGGTGATGAAGACAAGGACGATGACGAGACCACGGCCCGGCGCGGCGCACCACCGGCCGCCACGCCGCCGCACCCGCCACGCCGGCCGAGCACCTACGTGGTGCCGAAGAGCCTCGACGACGGTCTTTTGCAAGATGATCGGGAGGCGCTCCACCACGATGACGCCGACGCCGACGATGACGCGTCCGATTTGCTGAACGGAGAGCCGATGCTGGTCGACACCACGGGGCACTCGCCCATCTCACCGCAACTGCAGCGGCGCGTCGCACAGGAGCAGCGCAAGGAGCGCGAGCGCATCCGCCGGCGGCTGAACCCCAGCGCACGCACGCTGCGACTCTCCGCGCGGCTGCGCACGGCGGGCGAGTCGAGTGCCCGGCACAGCCGAAGCCCGCACGAGAGCCTCGCGCGAGACGACGACGACGCACCAGACCTCGGCGCGCACGCCCTCGTCCCCACCGGCCTCGCCCAACCGTCGCCGCGTTCGGGCAAGAGGACATCCGTGCCTGGTGACATGACGACGCCGTACCCGCAGCCGGACAGGACGGTGCCGCAGCCGGCGGCACGGCCTGCGCTGCCCCCGCTCGCCTCCTCGCGCGCGTCGCTCGAGGTGACGGCGCTGATCGAAGACCCAAACCTCCTCGGCGACAAGGACGAGGACGACGACGCGGAGGAACCTGAGCCGACGGCGCCGACACCGACCGCCGCAGCCGCCGCCGGCGGCAGAAGCGGCAGCGGCAGCGCGGCCCGCCGCGTCGTCAAGTCCCGGCCGCATCACAGCGGCAGTCGCCACACGAGTGCCGCCTCCTCTGCCAGTCGCAGCCAGTCTCAGCTGCAGAGCAGCCCTGGGCCCGCCGATCCGTGCCCCTCCACCACGGTGCCCATTGCGCACGCCCAGGTGACGCTCCGCGCGACGCCGGAGCCCAGCGCAGACACGATCGCCCCCGTGCCTGCCCCACAGCCGTCCGGTGAGCCGCGTACCGTCGTCAAGCAACCGGCCCCGCACGTGGAGCGTCGCGCCGCGGCCAAGAGCGACGCCTCGCGGTTGCCACAGACGACCAAGGTGGTGCCCGCCTCCTCCTCGACCGCCTCCTCCTCCTCCTCCTCGGCTGTCTTGGCGAGCAGGGTGCGCCGCAGGCCCGGTGCGACCTTGACGCGTCTGAAGCGTGATGGGGCGGCACCGTCCTCGACGGCAGGCGGGACGGCCTCCACCGTCGCCATCAGTAGCGGCACCACGACGGCCGCTCCGTCTGCGGCGGCACCGACCACGGCTCCCACGCCGACGAGTGCCCCACGACGGGTGATGAAGGCACCGGACTCGATGCTCCACGCTGCCAGCGAGACCCACGCGTCGCCGCTGCAGAGTGTCGGCTGCGTGCCGTCCATCACCGCCGGGCAGGACCTTCTCCCCCCGCTGAGCCTGGCCGACCGGCACCGCACCTTCACGATTGTCTTCGACCTTGACGAGACCATGTGCAACAACCGCACCCTAGGACCCGCGCTGCTGCGACCCGGCGTGCTGGTCATGCTGGACGACCTCCGCTCTCTCGGGCCCCCACCGACCTACATGAGCCCCGACGAGGTGGCCGCGGCCGGCGGCAGCAAGGTCTCCGCCACGACCCGCCTCTATGAACAGGCCGTCGCGCGGCAGCTCGGTTGCGGGCCGGCGACCACCACGACCACCACGACCACGCGCGGCAGCAGCCACAGCCCACCCGCCGGGGCTCCCGCCCCGGCGCGCCGACGGCGCAGCACCAGCCCGTGCGCGGTCCCGCCCGACACCGCCCTGCACACGCCGAGCTGGACGGACGCCGAGCTGGAGCGCGGGCCGCGCGTGGAGCTGGTGGTGTGGACGGCGAGCGTGGAGTCGGTGGCCCGCACCGTCCTGACGCGGCTCGACCCGGACGGCAACATCTTTGACCAGTGTGTGTTCCGCGATGCGCGGTGGTACCGCGAGGTGTCCTACACCAAGGACCTCCGTCGCCTGGGACGCGTCATGGAGCACGTGACGATTGTCGAGAACGCGCCGTCGGCGGTCGCGCTCAATCGCAGCCACGCGATTCTGGTGAACGACTTTGTCAGCAACCGCAGCGACCGGCAGCTTTACACGGTGCGCACCATCCTCCGCGACTGGATCGAGCAGGCGCGGCTCTCCGTGCAGCTCCCACCGCGCCCGATTGGCCACACCGACGCCGACCTTGCCACGGTGGTGGCCAACGAGTACCTGAAGCGACACGACGCGGCCGTGCTGTCCGCCACGACCAGCAGCGCCACCAACGCGGCCGACGGCGCCGCAGAGGCACCGCTCACGGTCAGCGCCGCGTCACAGCGACGCTCGAGCGCGGTCGGCGGCGGCAGCGGCCGTAGCCGCGCCAACAGCACCACACTCAGTAGCGCGCGCAACGGTGCATCTCCGGCGGTCGGTCCCGAGCGGCCTGAAGAACTCCCTGTGATGGCGTCCATCACGCACCTCCTCACCCACCACCCCCTCATGAGCAACGCGACCGGCTACGTGAACCTGACCGCAGGCCGCCAGGTGATGCCGCTGTACAAGGACGAGATCCCGCGCCGACGCGAGCGCGGCAGCCGAGGCAGCATGAGCCGCAGCGGGAGCAGCGCGCAGCAGCAGCACCTGTCCACCACCGCGCCGGGGAGCTTGGGCACGATGCCCGGTATGGTGGGGCGGCCGACCGCCATTGCCGCGAGCAAGGCCGCCCGTGCCGCGCTCAAGAAGAAGACGACGGTGACCACATCCGCCATGGCGCACAGCTCCGTGGCACTGCCCGGTCCCGTGGCGGCCGCATCGGTGTCGGCGAACAGCAGCGCGACCAACAGCCGGACGGTGCGTCGCGCAGACCCGGCAGACGCGGTCACCGCCCCGCTCTCACCCCCTCCCCCGCCGACCTCGTCCGCGCTGTCCAGGCGCGCGGTGACCGTGGCGAACGGCACCTCCGCTGAGGCTGTACCGGCCGCCGCCGCTGCCCCCACCGCCGAGACCGCCGAGACGGCTGCGCGCACCAAGCCCGCTGGCGGCACCGCGACACTGGCGAGAGCGCCGGCCAGTCGAACGTCGGCCAGCGCGGCTGCACCGGCCACGGGGACGGCACCGTCGGCAGCGGCACGCACACGCAGCACCAAGCGGGGCTCGAGGCCTGGCTGGGTGAAGTGAGCCCGCACAACGCGCGCACGCTGGCTAGTCTTGGCTGCTTTTGATGCGCTCATTTGGGTTTTCACCCTCTCCTCCTATTGTCATCTTGTTTTCTTTTCAAACATTCCCTCTCGTTTTCTCCTTTTTTTTTGGTTTCCTGACGTTTTTTTCCCCTTTTTTTCCCCTTCCTTTGGGTGGTTTTTATTTTGTTTGGTGCGTGCCGACCATGTGCGCACGCACGAAAAGAAGCAAAAATAGAAGCAGAAGCTCTGTCGAACGGTGCCGGCGTTTGCTGCGCTCATCGCCGCATGTTTTTTTTTGTTTTCATTGTCCCACTCATGTCAGTGTTGACCGGCCAAGCGAAATTGTATGAGAGAACATATTCTTTGCAAAACTGTTTTTGAGCTCACCCGCTTTATCTCTCTCTCTCCATGTATCTACTTGCTCCTCCCCCTTTTCTCCTCTGACGGTGTCTTTCCTTACCTCTTTTCTCTTCGTTGTTCCGTGTGTGTGTGTGTGTGTGTGTGGCACATCATCTGGTACAAATTCCCCCCCCCTTTCCCCTAGAGCGAAAGAAGTACAAGAGAGGAGGATCACAAACGTGTGTGTGTCGGGGGGCTGATTTTTTTTTTTTGCTCTCTTTCATACCATGCGGCGCGTGTGGTTACGTCTCCGCGCGGGCATACGTCACAGCCGCCCTTGTGCGTACATGATGATGACCCCCTCTCTGCGGTGGTGCTTCTCATCGCCTGCATCTTCGCAAGCCCCTGTTTTTTCGTTCGTCAGCGAACCCGACCTATCCGGCATGCACGTGGCACATCTATTTGGCCAGGACGCGCAGACAGATCCCGCCATGCCAGCTACCGTATCCCTCGCGGACCGCTTCGGCAACACACGCGAGGCGTCCCTGCACGTGCACGGCGAGGCCGTTGAGCCCTGCTTGAAGCCCGGCCGCCCAGAGGCGACGACGTACCCGTCCTCGACGCACGCAATGCGTCAGCTCGTGCCGCTCCTCGCGCGTGCGGCCACCGTCTTTGAGGACAGACCGCCCCAGCCTGTGGCCGACATGCCGCGTGCTGGGGCCTTGGCAGGCCACCCCGTCTTTCTGCGGAGCCTCCTCGAACAGGCCTTCCTCTCGCTGTACCTGGACGAGGACGAGCCCGCGCTTCTGGCCGGCCTCATCGAGGCACATCCGTTCCCGTGGAGCACGCTGCCCGAGCGGTTGCGCCACGAGCTCGAGGACGCACTGCGCGTGGTGCTGCAGGCCACCGCCTTCTCCTTCCACCTCGGCTTCGAGGACACGCTGCGTCAAGGCCAGAAGCGGCAAAAGGCATCCCGTCAGGCCGCCCGCGCGCTCGCGCTGGAGCTGTTCGCGCTGTGGTGGTGGGCGAACCCGGACCTGGTCGGCCTCGAGCGCCGCGGGGGCGGCGAGAGGTTTCTCCCGTTGAACCGTCGCGCGCACCGGACACTGGCCGGGCAGACCGGCGGTGGCGGCGCCGCGCGGCCGCGCCTCGCGCAGGAGGAGCTCTTCGACGACCGACTTGACCGCCTGCTGACCGCCTCTGGCGCCGTTCGCCATGACGCTGGCGTGTACACGGCGACGCCGACCTTTCGCGCGGAGCTCGCCAGCACGGGCGGCTTCTTGTCGTGCTCGGTGGTCTTCTCGGAGCCGTTTCGGCACGGCCTGGCGCGTCTGTGGGCGCCGGTGCCGTCCAAGGCGCACTACATCACCTGTGCGCTGCTCCCACGCGTCGTCGAGCTCGCCCTGTCCTCCGACGGCACCGACGCGGATGCCCGAGGGCAGACGCTGGTGGACGCGCTGTTTGCGGAGTGGATCCGCCCGGTGCTGTGCGGCCCGGCCGACGTGGCCGTGGCCGAGGCGCCAGAGAGCGAGTCTGCGACGCACTGGGCCGTCCTCTTCGCGTCCCTGGCGGCCACGGCGGCGCTGAAGACGTCCACCGTGCCGCTCCGACGATCACGCAAGACGCTGCAGCCCGAGCGCGCCGCCTCGTACGGCGCGTGCCTGGCGCAGGTGGAGGCAGACTACGTGCGGCGCCTCGCGGCGATCGTCGACGTTAGTGACGACTACGCGTGGGCCCGGCGTCTGTTTCGCACGTGCGCACTCAGCTTTGAGGCGGCCGGCGTCTTCCAGAGTCGCCTGCACGACCGCCCACCGACGCCCAATGCGCTGCAGGCCGATGTGACAGCGAGGCTCGCGCGGACATTCCCGGAGGTGTTCCAGCCCGGGCGGGCGGTCACGGCGCTGTGGGTGTTGGCCTCCCTCGAGCACCTCACAGTGCCGCTGACGTTTGCCCAAGAAACCGCACTCGACCGCTGGCGGTGCGGGGCGGTGTGTGCTGACCATGGGCACAGTGATGGGTGGGGCAGCGCTGCGGAGGAGGGGACAGTCGCGCCGCCGTGCGCCGCACTCGCTACCGGTCCATCAGAAGGCGTCCATGTGCCGACCTGGAGCCGCACGCGCCGCACGCAGTGGGTGACGCACGCCCTTGTCCAGGACACCGCCTCCGCAGAGGCCAGGGCGTCCGCGACAGGCGGTGCCTCGCCGGGCCAGAAGAGAGGTGCAAAGGCAGCCCTTGACCACGCGCTCCTGCCGTCCTTCACCTCCTCGTGGCCGTTGCTGCGGTCGTCCTTGTCGGTGGCGGAGTGGACGACCCGCGAAGGATGGCCGTCGCCGATGCACGAGGTTCTGCAGGAGACACAGAGCGCTGCCGTGTCGATCTTTCAAACATACACCACCACGCCGACGGTACCCACCACTACCATCCCCACTGCAGCGGTGAGTCCCATCATGCCACTACCCTCTCTCTACGTGTTTCTCCGGCTGATGCACTTTCTCGCCCGTGCGGGAGCACCGCCGGCCGCGGCCCCACGCGCCGCGCTGAGCCCCCTCGTCGACGCTGTCCAGACGGCGCTTTTGCCCGAGTGCCACCGCGTGCTGCGGGGCTCCTTGGAAAAGACCTTGGCCGCCTACGTGGCACACAGCGCCGGCCCCGCCAGTGCCCTGGCGCTCCTCACCACACAGCGGGCGCTGGTGGATGGCCTGCCAAGCGCCGTCGCCTGGACGTACTTGGTGGAGTCTCTCCTGTGGTCTGGCCTGCCGTCGAGTGCGTTGGACGGCGCAGCGGAGGGGGCCCACACCGCCCGTGCTGTGCACGCTCCGGCATGCTTCGGTCTCGGCTCCCTCGCCTGGGACGTGCTGCGCCTTCAGCAACCGCTGCTTCTGGCACTGCAGACTCCTACGGCAACGGTTGAGGAAGAGGGAGAGGAAGGGGAGGAAACCTCTGCACGCACTGGATCGGTCGGCAGCGCGCACGCCCCACGCGTGCTGCTCACCACGCTCACCCACCTGGTCGCGCTCGCCCTGCAGACGCCAGAAGCGACGCCGCTGCCCGTCGCGCTCCTCCCCAGCGCCTCCCACCTAGCGGGGCCATCCGCGCCCGTTCCACCCAGCGCGGACACGTGGCCGGCGCAGGCCCCTGGGGAGAGGGCCCCCACGCGCGTGGACGGCGATGACGAGGAAGAAGGGGAGGCGGAGGACACATCAGAGGACGCGCTCTGGCTGGGGACATCGTCGGACGGCGTGGACACTGCGTGGGCTGATGACGTGGCCGACGACGACCACGCGCCCGACTCGGGCACCGCGACTGCCAGTCCGTCGCGTGCCGCCACACGCGTCCTCGACAAGGGGTCGTCAACGCCCGCCCACATGGATCGCCGCGTGGCGCCAGGCCGAGATGAGGCGGCGCGTGCGGCCTTTGCCGCGGCGCTCGGCACCGCAGCGCCTCGCTCGGCGCACCTGTTCCATTCGCTGGTTCTGCTGCTTTCCTGGGCCACGGCGGCACCGTCGGCGCTGTTGCCTGACCCCCAGTCCTACGGGCGCGTGGAGGATGGCGAGGTGACCGCCATGGCCGCGTGCTACGTGGCGCTGGTGGGGCCGCTGCTGCCTGGCGGCGCTGTGCCAGAGGGGTGGTGCCGCGTGCTCGGTCAGCGTCGCCTCGCAGAGCTAGTGTGCCTGACGGTGATCCACAGCGTGCCGGACGTGTGGTGGCTGTCATGCCTGCTCGTGCGCTGGCAAGGTGCGGACAGCACGGCACACGGAGAGCCGCTGCCGGGCTGCGCACCTCGCCCGCCTCGTGTGCTGACGAAGCGGCTGGAGGCGTCGCTCGCGCAGCTGCTGCACCACGGCGGCGTGCGCTGTGCAGACGTGCATCGCTGGCGCGCGCGGCGCGGTGTCGACGGCGACGCGCTGGACGGCGCGCTGGCCGATGCGTGTGGCTTCCACGCGCGCGTGCTCAGCGACGCCGTGCGGGACGGCGACGCTGGGGAAGCCTGTTCACGCGGTGATGGCCACTCCACTGACGCGCACGAGGGCACGCGCTGGACGTCTGAGCTCACTTGCCTGCTGGGCAGCCTGCTGTTGGCCTCGTTCGAAACGCGCGCGCGGCAGTGGCGCACTCGCCCGCCCACCGCTGCCGCTGCCACTGCCGTCGCCGCCACCGCGCGAGTGGCGGAGATCGCGCGCGTGCTGCACCCGCACAACCACTACCTGTCGTGCTTCTTCGGTACCGACCCGGCGAGCGAGGACACGCTGCGCGCGGTGTGGCCGAGCCGCCAACTGTTCTCCTTTCGTCCGTCCACCTCCAGCGCCTTCAACGTCCTGCCCAT
>JASANQ010001103.1:0-29585 GCA_030849645.1 Wallacemonas sp. Wsd | reverse complement strand
GAGTGTGCCAGCACATTTGTCGACAATCAGTTTCACAGGCAGTCGCTCTACGCCGAACGGCGCACGGTGCAGCCACCAGGCACACGCATCCAGGTAGCGCTGTGCAGCTGTCGGGTCCTCTTGCCGTTGTTCGATCTCAATGGCAGTGATGATGATACCGCCTTCTTGCAGCTTGCGGAGACATAGCACGTCACCGATCACATGTCCGTCGTTGCTGGCGATATCCGTTTCAACCAGCAGGCGGATCCAGAACTCAGCGGCAGTCAACGCCTGGCTCGGCTTCCTGTTGTACTGCAGAATGCTGTGAACGGGTGGCATGGTGGTGTTGTGTTTTCTGGCTTGATAGGGTTCTACTACTACTACTACAGAAGAACAGCGTGAATGAAGAGAATCGAAGGTTGGAGAGAATATGTGTGCGCGCGTCGTGTGTTCAGAGGAACGGTAAATGTATTGACGATATTTGTTGGTTGGGGGTTTGAAATAGGGCAGCATGTCTACTCACTTTTGCAGAGAGCATGGGAAACCCTACTGGAGAATGGTATATCGCTCTGGTATATCGGGTTTGTCTCGCGGCGTATGCTCTTTGTTTTTCTTTTCTTGTCAGCATGTGAATCGTCTGTGTGAAGCTGTGAGTGCATGAATAGCGAACAGAAAAGTGACTGTGAGACCACTTCCAAGGTAGGGAAAAAAAGAAAACAGTCTCTGAGAGCGTAGTTGGCAGCAGTGTCGTCACATAGGGCATGCCGTGAAAAAGTTACGTGGCTCTTTGCGTGTGGGAGTCACGATGACGAACCGGCTGAAAATAGCACTGGTTTTGGGTTTAATAGGAACGGTTAAAAGAGAGCAGTGAAGAAAAAAAAAGAAGCGGCGGGGAAGAAATCAGAGATGTCCATCACTGCATAAGCCGGTAGAAGAGGGCACGTCTGGCAATGGACAGAGCAACACAAAAGAGAGAGCATATCCCATGATCACCTCGGCTCCTGGTGTGGTCATTTTGACGGAGTTATTGAGCCAGACCAGCGCTGTGTCCACCACTTGCCCGATGAACGCTAGCGCCAGCACAGTCAGCTGATCAATCGCGAGAATCGTGGTGCGTTCAGAACCGAATGACGTACGCTCATCGCGACCGGGAGTGCCGTTTGAACCATGACAGGCGGGTACATGAGCCACCAGACTATCAGCAACACACGACGAGAACAGGTGTCAATTGGCAGTATCTCCACAATTGAACATTGCGCGATTTCCGACGCCACGCAAGGGGACAGGTCAACAGTCCCGGTCGTGATCTTGTTGTGTGCGGACGAAATAGAGAAGCTCCCGCAAACAGTACTTACGCTGGAGGGGATCTCGAGGACATTTGTTGAGAGCGTCGGCCGTGAGTCGGACCATGTGCAGCTGGATGACCTCGGAGATCAATTTCGCTCCCCACTACGTTCTCTCCACCGTCGGCATGGTCTCCGCACTGCAGGTCTGGATTCTGCCTTGTAAGCCCGGTGCCGTTTCTCCGACGGAGACACGGTACTTGGAGGAGTCATCGAGGTCGTGTTGGCAGTAGTAGACGTCGCACCAGATGTCAATCGCAAGCAACCATGTTGCACTCCAGTTAACACACAGCAAGAGATAGACACGCTCTCCTTGATTTTTCGCTTGTGCTTGTCATGAGCGCTTGAACGGAAGCGCTGGTATTTGGCACAAATAGTTATTCCCGTGTCTCCGCACACTTTTGTGCGTTTGAGCAGTGCCCCGTCAGCACCCAGTCATCGCGACCTAGGCGAACGTCACGCGCTGTGTGCCCCATCCCCACAAGAGATGGGGGAAAAAAGCTTCCCGACCGGGAATTGAACCCGGGTCACCCGCGTGACAGGCGGGTATACTAACCACTATACTATCGAGAACACGCGACAAGAGAAGTCCTCCACCGACAGCACTAGAGCAGGTGTCTCTTCCGCAAAAATGGTGGAGTTGCGAAGGGGAGAGAAACGTGAGCTCCGGCATGGTGGCGAGGGCATCACAGCTCTCCAACCACCTGCAGTCATACAAGATGAGGGTGGTCAGCTTGGTGCACAGCGGCAGCCACGGCAGGTGCGCCACGCCGTTGGTTTGAAAGATGAGCGGCTGCAGAGCGGGCAGGTGAGGAAACACCGCACATTCCTGCACCTGCTGAGCTCGCACACCTTACACGGATTCACAAGCGTGGCCAGCGGCGCGAGGAACTCTGGCTTTGTAACCAGTCCACGAGACTGAGTGATGTACAGGACCTCCACGCGGCGGGCGAAGCCCAGCCCTCGCACACCGTCAAGTGCTTCGTCGAGAAGCCGCTTCCCACCAGCTCCTGGACAATGCGGCACGGCCGCGCAGCAGCAGAGAAGGCCAAGGGACAAGGGTGTGACTCCCCACTGAAGCCGGCAATCAGGAAGAGCATGGCACGATGGCTGGGATGTGTCTAGAGTGGATATTCGCGCTGAGCATTTGCGAGATATAACCGCCTACAACTGGTACTACCATGTGAGGTGCAACGAGCAGGTGTGAGTGCGAAGGGAGTGAGACAAGTAAGCGGTTTGAGTAGTGGGTGCATAACGATTCATCAGAGGCTAGGCGTAGCGCCACGCATGCGAAAATTTCCGGTAACGCATAGTGCATATAAATCAGTGATCAGGTCTACATGTTTCGCACGGATTAACTGGTTACGCGCACTCGCAGTAGCGCAGGTGCATACGGACGATATCGCCGAGTGTGTCCATGTGCGCGCCAGTACGCGTGTGGTGCACTCCGCGACTCTCTCTCTCTCTTTCGCTGTTTTTTTTTCCCCCAATATGAAGCCCTGTGCTTGAGGGCTTGGGTGTGTTTGTGTCGTATTTTTTTTTTTTTTGTGGGCGGGATCGACAGCCACATCGACCAAAAGAATTCAACAACAACAAGTACCAGTTTCACAGCGATCAAAACAAACGACAAAAACTTTTAAAAATATTAACGCCAGAAGATACTGAGTAGAAAAAAAACAAAAGGGGGGAGACAGATGCTTGTCATACTAGGGGAAAGCCACTGATGCGTGTCGGCACACACTCTTTGCGGTTCATTCCTTCATTTTTAATTTTGGTGGGTTGGTACCCTTGTATTGTTTGTGTTGTCCCTCTCGGATCAGTGCTAGCCATCCAAGATGAGATTTTCGCGTGCTTGGCCATCGGCGTCGATGGCCTTGCATTGCCGCGCGGCGTACAGGATGCGCTCCTTCATGATTTCGGCGGTGGTGTAGAGAGGGAGGCGCAACGTGAAGAAGCACGTGCTGCTTGTGGGTAGCGAGTTCTTCATGCCACCGTGTTGAACCTTGATGCGCGTCTTGAGCGGAAGGCGTGACTGGCCCGTGGTGAACCGCAGCAACGACGTTCGGTCCTCATCGGTCATCGACTCCAGCACCGTGTAGAACATTTCGGCCTCGCCCACGGGAAGCTGTATCTCGCACTCCTTTTTGAAGGCCTCGAAAGAGAGCTTCTTCGTGCCACAGATGAGCACCTCCACACGCTGCCACCGGAAGGCCTGGAGCGTGTAGAGAGGTAGCACCTGGCTGAAGCCGAACTGAATGCACTCGATGGACTCGGCAAAGCGATCGAGCTCGCTGCGTGCCATTCGTTCAGACAGGAGTTGCGCGCCCTCTAACGTCTCGGGCGGCAGAGCCTCGTCGAGAAACAAGTGTGCATTCTCCTGCGTGATGCCAAGCCACGCCGATGAGATGCCAGGGAAGCGCTCCTCCAGCTCCTCGGCCGAGCGCTGCATGAGCTCAATCGGTGACAGGAGCGACATGATGTCGGCGTCCAGATTGAGCAAATCCTTCACGGTGGTGTCCTCGCGAAGAAGCAGTTTCCAGAACAGGGGCGGGAACTCGACGGGAAACACGTCCGCGGTGAGGAAGAAGGCAGCCAGCAGCTTGCCAAAGAACTCCAGCATGAGCGGCACTTGTCCATTGCTCAGCAGATCCACGTTGGGCATAATCGCCGAGGCACCGCCCTTCCCGCACTGCATAAACAGCGGATTCATCTGGAAGGCGCCGCTCGGGTGGGCGGTCATGACCTCGGTGGCGAGCTGCGTCAGCACGTCGCGGTACGGTCCGCCCGCATCGCTGGAGCCAAACCCGGCGAGCTTGACCGCGAACATGGGCGAGGAGTAAAAGGTGTCGATCGGCGTGCGGTGCAGCTGCACGTAGAGCTGGCCAAAGATGGACCGCACCAAAGTTTGGAACGGGCCGAGCGAGGCGGACGGCTGCGCCTGCATGGAGTGGATCGTCACGTGCACCTTGCGGCCCGCGCGGTGGGAGAAGGGCTGCATCACGCCGTTTTGGATCGTCTCCTCCGTCTGGCGCGAGCACAAGTTCTTCAGCACGCCGAACATCTCGAACAGCTCCGATTGACGCTTCAAGTTAATCAGCGGTGAAAAGGCGCGCATGATGGCGTCGAAGAGCTGGAGGCGGAACAGGTACGGCATCAGCGGGGAGAGGGGCACCTCCTTTGCGTACGCGCCGACTTCGAGGAAGTTCGACAGGAGAGGGTAGCCGGCCACCTCGTGTGACGGGGCACTCGGGCCGGTTGCGCTGCTGCTGACGCTGAGCGGGCGACCGTGGCCTTCGGAGGACGCGGAGTACGTGGAGAGCAGCGCAGAGATGACGGGCGTCTCCAGGGCGTTCTGGCAGAACAAGTTGAGCTCGGCGTAGAAGTCGAGAGACTGGGCCGGCACCTCTTCTTCCGTCGACGCGTCGCTGACAAAGTCGGCGCACATCTGCGGGATGTCGAGGCACAGCTTTTCGACGCCAAGATACTTGCAGTCCACCTCCGCGTCGGCGCTGTTCTGTGCGGAGAAGAACGGCAGGGCAATCTCATCGCCAGCGAGGGCAAAGTTGGTGCACAGCTCGAGGTGGCCGGCGCGCAGGAGCGACACCTGGATCATCTGCTCTTGGTACGAGCACTTGACCACCACAACGTCCCCGGGCTTGGCCGTCTTTTTGAGTGCCTTGGTTTCCCGCCGGCGTGCCAGGCACACGTAGACGTTGCCCAGAAGGGCATCGATGCAGTAGCCGCACGACGGCAGGGGCTGGTCCTCCTGCTCGCAGACCGTGCGAGGGTTCACACCAGGCACCTCCAAGTCCCACCCGATAGCCACCATGCCTTGGCGGGAGCCGTTGATCTTCACCACCATTATCTTCTCGCCACGCGTCTTGCGGTTGTGCTCCGTAAAGGTGGCGAAGCACGGGTTCAACGCACCCTTGGCCGGCTTGGCGACAATCTCGCAGGTGATGCGGTGGGGCTCCTTCAAGTCGCGCACAAAGGCAGCGGGCAGCGGGAGCGGCGGGTCGTGCGTGATGGCGTTGATGAGGGCTCGCGCGCAAATGACAACCTCGTACGGGATGCAGGTATCGTGCCCAGGGGGACGCAAGGAGGGCCGGTGCTTTTGGTACCGGATGGTCAGGTCCGCGATGAGTGTGACGCCAATTTGCACGGCCGCGGCGGTTTGCTTCTCGTGCTTGCAGAGGCCCGCCATCATGGACACAAGCGGGCCCAGGTGCGCGCACAGCATCTCGTGAGACGGCAGGGGGTAGGCCTCGTTGGAGAGCAGCTTCTGCGCACAGCGGAGCGCGGTGTGGCGGATGCGACGGGAGTACGTGATTGCAGTGCGCAGCAGCAGCACCGCCAGCGACTCGACAAACGCGCCAATGAGGACCGACTTCACGTGGTCGACCTCGAGCGCGTGGCAGACGACGTTGATCGCCGTCTCCACGCCCGTGACGCTCTGAAGCACGGTCGGCAGGCTCAAGTACCGGCACGCCTGGCTCAACAGCTCAAAGGAGCTGTGCTTGTGCTCGCTCTCGAGGACACTGACAATGCGCGCACTCGTGCGCAGCGACGTGTACGAGAGTGAATAGAGCAGCGACAAGTGCTCCGTTTGGCGAGCGGCCTCCTGGGCGATGAGTGACTTTTCCAGCAGCAGTCGCGCGTAGCTGACGATGAGCACCTCCATCTGCTTCGCGGTGACTGGCGCGCCTCGCTTGTCGCGGGTGAGCATGTGGGACGGGCGGTGTGACGTGTGGCGCGTCAGCGTGCCCACCGTCGGCGTGATGTTGAAGGAGAGGTGTGCGTCCACGCCGGTGCGCGCGGCGGCGGCGGCGATGGCAGGGGCCTCGATGGTGCTTTGCGGCGCCACGGTCGTGCACTGCCAGTCAAGGATCTCCACCGACGCGCCGGCCGTGTGGAGCTCAAAGGCGAGCTGCCCCTTGGTGGGGCAGGTCTTGCCACACAGCGCGTCCGAGACAGCCCCGCTGCTGGAGAAGACCAGCATGCGCTTCGCCTGCGTGTCAATGCGGACCATCACGACCTGCTCGACCACGTCCGAGCAGAAGCCAAGCGGGTTGTCGATCAGTGGCTCCACGTGAAACGGCAGCACGAGCGATTGGTTTGGTGCGTTGGGATTTTCGAGCATCAGCTCGATGGGCATGCGCGCTGAGAAGACAAGTCGCAGGGTGACAGTGTGGGTCTCGCCCTCCATCACGGCGGGGGACAGCACCGAGCACCGGCAGCTCGTCGACGCCGCGATCTGTCGCACACTGCGGTTGCGGATCTCAACCGATGCGGCGTGTGGGCAGAACAGCTGAAAGTCGCGAATTGTGCGACTCTCGTTGCGCACCGCGGCGTGCACGCACAGGAACTGGGCGTCGCCCGGGATCGGCACGGCGGACCCCTCGCGCATTTGACACAAGCTCGCGGAAGGCGAGGCAAGCGCCTGCGCAGATGACGGGGCCACGAGTGCCGTGGCTAGCATGTCTTCATCGGGCGGGCCTTGCAGCGTGCGGCGGTACGACACGGCGGACGCAGCGGGCAGCGCCGGCGACGGCGCGCACGACAACCGCAGTGCGGAGGAGCCGACACCACACTCCACCATCAACGCACTGGCACGCGTCGTCGTCGTTGTCGTCATCGTGGTGGGGTTCGCGGAAGACCGGCCTGGCAGCCGCACAATCGCCGTGTTCTGGCCAATCGTCATGACGCTCTCGCTGGGCGGGACCGACACGTAGGCGAACGTCTGGCAGTAGCTGCGCGCGCGCCGGTCGGACCCGGCGGAGGTGGTGGTGGGGCTGCCGGAGGAGGGCACCGGGCCGACGTCGTGGCTTTCGTGCGCCTTGACGGCGGTGCGAGCTTCGTCTGCGTGGCTTGCCGGCCGCCGCGGCTGCGCGTGGCGCCGCGAGGAGACCAGGCGCACCGCCACGCGCAGGGGCCTGGCACCGCAGCGCTGGCCGCCGCCGCCGTCTTCACTGTCAGCCGCTGTCGTCGTCGTGAGGGGAAGCAGGCCCTTGCGCGTGGAGACGCGGACGCTCGCCAGGTCGCTGTCCACGTGCAGGAAGAGGCGCTTCTTGCCTGCCATGAGCTCCGGCTGCTGCGACAGGGACTGCGACGCCGCGGCGCTGGACAGCGCATCGGCGCGATGGCACCAGCTGGACTCGGCCTTGCCGGCCTCGAGCAGGTACACCTCCACCGCAGCGGCCGGGTCGCTTTGCCAGATGGACACCACGCAGCGGCGAGGCAGCACCTCACTGACGTACCAGCAGCTGGCGGCATCGTCGTCCGCGATCTTTGGGTGCGTCACGGAGGCATCAAGGTCGTGCGCTGCACCACTGGCCTCCTCCTCCTCCTCCCTCACGGCGGGCTTCATCGTCGCGGTGTTGTGGTGCCGCACCGGGCAGAGCAGAAGCGCGCGCGCGGTCAGCGACGGGGCGGTGGAGGTGGTGGCCGCGGTGGCGGTGGTGCTGTCGGCAGTGCTGCCAGTGGCGGTCAAGGCGCTGTTGGAGGCCGCAGTGGTGGCGGCGGCGGTGGCAAAGGAGCGATGGTCACTGGTTGCCAGCAGGTGCCGCGCCTGCCGTTGACGGAACGCCTTCACCGCCAACGGCCACAGCAGCTTCTCAAACGCAGCCAGTGAGAGCGGTGCCGACGCGGCCGCGTCTCGCGCGTGAACGTCGCCGTTCTTCCGCCACGCAAGGTGTCCGTCCTCCGTGACCACGAGTCGCTGTGACTCCGTCGCATCGCTGGCGACCACCAGCGCGCCGTCACTCCGCGCGTCACTGTCCACGGTCACGACGCACGGCACCGCGACGTCCGCTGACTTGGTGGGGGCCTTCTCCATGCGTCCCTCACGCTCATTGTAGATGAGCATGCTGCGCGGGCCGCTGGACCGCGTCATGAGGCGGTAGGAGATGCTCCCCTTCAGGAGTCGCTTCTGGTTTTGAATCGCCGTGAACGGCTGACTGCTCTCGCTCTTCTTGCCAACTGTGATGCCAATGTCGTTGTTCTCCTCTTCGACCATCCCCATCTTGGCCTGCACGCCCTCGCCCTCCGAGTAGAAGAGCACACCGCTGCCGTTCGTCGTGTGGAGAAAGAGGCCGATGCGACCACCCGCAGGGACAACAATCGGCTCGAACCCGGTGACTGGGGTTTCAATGCTGTCTGCCAAGGTGACCTCACCACTGCACACCTTCTTCCACGCGTCCGCGTGCGTCTCAAAGCCCTGGAAGCCGCCGTCGCGCATGTACAAGCTGACGACAGTCGAGGAGTTGGTGTCAGGCACAAACGCAAGGCTGGTGATGCAGATGGAGGCGTGCTTCGCGACCACGTCGAACATGATGCCATTGTAGGAGCCGGAGCCGCCACGCATGCGGCCGCCCGTGCGCAACGTCAGCACGGGGCCCTCAATGTCCTCGTCGTTCTGGTCCTGCAGCGCATTGCTCTGGAGCAGCGCGTCGGAGATGCTTGTCTTTCCCGCCTCCAGCAGCTTGGCGCACTCCATCAGCGCGACGTCCGTGCTGAGGAGCTCCGTCAGCTCAAAGAGAATGCGCGAGCAGCTCCAGAGGTCATCCGTCATGGTGCGCGCGCCGGTTTCGCGCAGGCGAGGCGAGGCATAGGAGTGGCAGTGAGACAGGTAGCAGCCGTTCCACAACACGCAGCCCTCCACCTCGCCGTCCACGACGTGCACGTACACGTTGGCGGGCTGCACGTGGCCGTGGACGCGGCCGTGGAGGTGCCAGTGCTCCACCGCGCACAGCAGCTGCGACGCAATGGTGTGCGCGCTGCGGAGGCTGAGTGGACGCGCCAGGGCCGTCTCGAGGGTCATGTCGAACCAGCCGTCGAACATCACCGCCACCGCGTAGGGGTGGCTCGCCGAGGGAAGAACGCAGCGGTGGTGCGCCGTGGACCCGTGCGGGAGCAGACCCTCTGTCCAGCCCAACACCGTTGGGTGATTTGCGTCGTCGAGGCGCACCAGGTGCAGCGTCTGCTCCGCGGGACCGCGCGACGAATCGAGGCACAGCACGCGAAGCATGTCCGTGCCGTCCACGCGGCCAATCACCTCGTACTCGGGCGGCAGCTCAAAGACAATCGGCGGGACGCCGGGGAACGCCGCCGTCGTGGTGGAGTCGGCGGTGGTGGAGAGCTGGCGGATGGCCGTCACAACGCAGGGCTGCTGGAACAGGTCAAAGCACGTGTCCTCGTCGCACTGCAGCGCACCGCGCGACAGCACGCCGGCCTCCAGCAGCGCCTCCAGTGCGGCCGCCACGCGCAGCTCAAAGCGGCTGTGCGTGCCCTGGCGCTGCCAGACGCGGCGCAGTGTGCTGGCCTGCGCGAGCGGCAGCGTGTCCACAATGAGGCGCACCAGCGGGAACTGCTCCATGACGGCGTACAGGGGGTAGCGCCGGAGAAGCGTCGGGGTGAGCGGCTGCGACAAGACGGTCTTGAGCAGCGACGGCTGGTACTGCACGCGGTAGATGCTGCTGTGCGAGAACTTGGACAGCGTCGCGGACGCGCTCGTGTGGTCGAGACGCACAAACGGCGCAATGGCAGCGTCACCCGGCAGACCCTGGAACACAATGCGCGGCGACTCACTTCCGCGTGCGAGCGACACCGTGCCAGCACTGCGGTCAACAACAAACAGCAGCTTCGTGCCGACCGCGTACAGCTCGTTGGTGGCGCCGTCGCGCTCCATCGGCGGCACAGGGTTTTGTCCGGGCAGCGAGTCCTCGTCTTGCACGTCCTGGACCGCCCAGACAAGCGCGGACTTCTTCATCTCGGAGAAGTGCGTCGTGAGCGTCGGGAAGCTGGACACCGCCACGCCGGCAAAGTGGCCAGAGCCGAGCGGCGCACCAAGTGACCGGTCGCGCCGATCAATTTGGAGCACAAAGGCGGACACGCCGGCCAGTGGCAGCGCTGTGCCAATCACGACCTGGCCGCCCACGTCGCCGGAGCAGAGGGCGGTCATCTTGTTCTTGGAGAGAGTGACCTGCGACGAGTCAAAGCGCACCCATTGCGGCGCATACCCCTCACCGGGGCTGCTGGCCGTCGTCTCGGCGGAGGCGGTGGCGGCGCTCTCGTGGAGCCGCGCGTGGTGAGCGCGGCGCGGCGACAGCAGGCGAGCGCGCACCATGTGCTGGTCGATGCACACAAAGCCGACGGCAATGGTGCCGTCCTTGTGCGAGGGCACCAGCTCGTCAGGGGTGATGCGGCAGCGGATGGCGTCGTCCGTGTCGCAGACGAAGAACTCGCCCTCGTGGGAGAAGCCCAGCGTCAGGACTTCGCCGCAGCGCACGCTGAACGGCTTGCGCGTGTGCGTGCTGACGATCCGGCTCGTCTCCCACACACGCGCCGGCTTGGCCGTCTCCACCACGTGCGCCTCGAGGAAAACGGTCTTCTCTTTGCCCTTGGAGTGCACCGCAAAGGCGCAGAAGCGCTGGCGCGACGCCGGCCACTCCTGCGCGGCGAACGACCCGGACAGAAAGGTCGGGTTCGGCGAGTGCAGCTCCGCCTCGAAGGAGCCGTCGCTCCACCGCCAGACGCCCGCCTCGGCCGCCACCACGGGCGTCACCTCGCCCGGCAAGCGGTGGTGCAACGCGTCCGCAGCGGCGGCCTCGTGGCTGTCGTCGAGCGGCGCGGCCATGGCTGCCAATGAGACGCGGAAGCACACGCTGTCCGTGGCGCCGTCGGCCGCTGTCGCGCAGGTGGCCGCGTTCAGCAGCGTCAGCGCGCGCCGCGACGTGGCGGGGGTCTCGGCAGAGAGATAGAGCGCGACAGACGCCGCCACCGTCTCCATCTCCTTCTCCGGCGGAGCGAGCAACTCCACGACGGCACGAAGCACGCGCGGCGGCGCGGCTGGCCGCGGAGCAAACGAGGTCGTATCCGCCACGCACAGCACGTCCACGGTGACGCCGTCGACGCCGACGTGGTACTCCAGCGACACCCACGCCATCACACCGGCCACGTACGAGAAGGGGCACACAAAGGACATCGAAGCGCCTTCGGAGAGCAGCTCCGATGTGGGGATCGTGAAGCACAACGCACACGGCGCGTGGGCGTCAGCCTCTGTCATCGGCGGCGCGCTCATCTCGTACGCTGTGGAGGCAAACGGAGGTGCGTAGCCCTGGGTGACGTGGACGCGCGCGGTTGTGTCCGTCAGCGTCGGCGTTGTGGCGTTGTCGGCCGCGCCATCGCCGTCCTCGGCCTCATCGCCTGGTGCGGTCGAGTACGCGGACGCGGCGTGCGTCTCTGCGCGACACGAGTTGAGCTGTTTCCGCGCAATCTGCACCGCGGCAGAGATGTTCTCCAGGCGGTGCTTCGCCATGATGCCGCCAGCCAAGGCGCAGATGACCCGCTCGTCCTCCTCTTGCATGGGCCTGTGAAGGGCGCCGGTGTGCGCGCAGGTCGCACGGGATGCGTACGGCTGCCCGCACAGCCAGCACTTGACCAGCGGCAACAGGCGCTTCGCCTGCACCTGGTACGCCTCCGTCTGCTCGTCGTTGCAGACGCTCACGGTGCCGTCGGACTGCGGTGTCGACGCCACGCGCACGAGGGTGCCAGCGCCGCTTCCGGTGACGTCCGTGAGGAGCGCAAGGTCGCCAATGGCCAGTGAATCGCCGATCAGCACGCGGCGCGCCAAGGGAATGGTGACGATGCCTGTTTTGAGGTCGCTCACGGAGGTCTCCTTGAGCAGCGTGACGAGAGCCTCCTCCACGCCGTCAATGTCTGAAATGGAGGCGAAGGGCGACGTGGCCAGCGCCTTGACCATGGGCAGCAGACGCTTGTAGGAGAAGGTCGACGGACTCGACGCGCAGTCCACAAAGGAAGCCAGGGCGACGAGCATGCGCGTGACAATGAAGGCCTTCATGTACGAAAACATCGCGCTGCGGTCCCTCTTCGACGGGTGGGCAACGAAGGTGATGTAGAGCAGCTTGCCGCGAAACGCGCGCGGCTCCTTCGGCAGGTCGGTGAACGGCAGCGAGGACTCGCTCTTGCGGCCAACGTACACGCTCAGGATGCCATCGTTCTCAAACTCGTCGCCAATGTCACCCACACGGCCGTCACTGCTGTTGTAAAAGCGAACGCCGCAGCTGGAGGAGGTGTTGACAAAGATGGAGTACACGCGATTGGCCTTCATGCGGAGGAACAGGGAGCCCGGTGAAAAGGGCTCCTTGTCCACCAGCGCCAGCTCCTGTGAGGCTACCTCGCGCCACTGCGCCAGGGACCGCTCGGCGCCCTCCATGCTGCCCTCCTTCCAGAAGACGCGCACCATGACGCGATCCGCCGTCGTCTGGGAAATGCACTGAATCTCCTCCAGCGTAATGTCCTCCTTGCTGCGCAGGTCAAACATGATGCCGTTGTACGAGGCGGAGTTGTGCTGGTTGAGGAAGGCGCCGGTGGTCATGGTGTGCTGCTCGCCGAGCACGGCCGGCGTGTCCGCCTCGGCCAGGATCTCTCCAAAGAACCCGCGCGTGGCGATGAGGTGGTTCTGGCGGGTGAAGGACGCGCTGGGAGTGGTCAGGAAGTGGGCCCACTGCACAGGCTCCCCAAGCTCGTTCTCGGCCGTCACGGCAAAGGCGTGAACGCCCTTCGCGAGCGCCAAGTCCGCGTTGGTGATGTCGACATTGGTCGTTTCACCGTCCAACAGGACGCGCGCGCGCCACACGCACCGCCAGCCGCTGCCGCCGCGATTCTCAGCCTCTGCCGGCGCGACAGCACGCGGGGCTGCCGACCCCCCTTCGTGAGGGTGAGCAGGCTGCGGCAGCTGGCTCTCGGCCTTGCGGCTGCCCTCGCCGTGCTCGCCGTGCGTGCCGTCATCGCGTTGGTGGGACGGGAGCGTCGCGCAGTACAGCGTGACAATGCAGTGTCGCAGTCCTTGCGCGGCACCGCTCTCCGTCGTGGCGGAGCGCAGCACAATCGGTGTGCACAGGCGCAGCAGGCGAATCGGCAGCTTGAGGACCTCGACCTGAAACGACGCGACGGACTGCAGCGCGAGATCGCGCGGGTGGCTCACCAGCTGCACCACGTCGCCCGAGTCCTTCGGGATCTTGGTGGACGGCGCCTTGGGCGGCATGTGCATCTCAATGAGCGGTGGTGCGCACCCCTTGTTCTGCCGGTACACAAGCGACCCGCAGAATCCGCGCGAGGTGACGCTCAGTTCGCCAAAGGCCGTGCTGCTGCCGCTCTTGCGACCCAGGTACACGACAAGGGTCCCGTCATCGTCCATCTCGGAGCCCACCTCGCCGCTGCAGCCGTCCTCCTCACAGTAGAAGCCGACGCCGCAGTTGTGCGACGTGTTGACGTACAGGGCGAAAATGCCCGCGTCGATGCTCACGGCAGGGAACGTCAGCGTGAACGGCTGCTCCGCGTGCAGGTCGACAAAGTCCGCGAAGAGCGAGGTCCACGACTTGGGGTCGCGCTCGTGATTGCGGTGGGAGCCGCGCTTGAAAAACAGCTCCACGCGCTGGCGGCCCGTCGTGTGGCTGAGCACCGAGACGGAAACAAGGTCGATCTTCTCGGCGGCCTTGCAGTCGAACACAATACCGTTGTAGGAGCCGCGGCTGGTGAGGCGAAACTTGCTCTTGCCGACCTCGAACACGTGCGTGACGGCGTTGCTGGGCGGCAAGATGAGCGGGTACGGCGGCTGGCGCGCAGGCGTGCTGCCCTCGTTCGTCAGGACAAAGCACTCGTTCAGCTTGACCCACACGGCGGCCCTTTCGTCGCTGCTGTCATCGATGCTGGCCATGATGCCGGTCGTGGAGAGCAGCGTGCCGCGCTTGGGGTGCTGAATGCCCGTCACGCGGAAGGCGATCTTCGTGCCTTCGACCAGCTCGCTGGGCGGAAAGCTGGTCGCGACCTGCGCGCAAAAGCGAACGTCGCGGCGTCGCACCGTCATCTGCTGCTTTTCCCACGTGTCGGACGCGCACTCCACCACGCACACCTCCGGGCCGTGTGTCCGCACAACCTGGCCAAGTCGTGTCCGACCAAAGAGGGGCGGGACGAAGCGCGCGGTGCAGCCGCGCACGGAGAGGTACAAGAAGAAGCGGTGGCGCCGGCGAGCCTGCTGCTCAGACAGCGTGGTCGACGCAATGAGCAGCCCTTGGCAGAAGACCTCCACCACACGGCCGTGCTGCAGGAGTGTCAGCGTGTCGTCAATGCGGAACAGCGAGTCGTCGCTCTGCTGCTCGTTGAACAGGAGGGCGTGCTTGGAGAAGGTCCACACGGCGGGCGAGCACACGTCGGAGCCGTGCACCGTGTCCATCAGCAGCGTGCGATCGTCGAGGTCGTCGCCCGGGGCGGACACGGACGGCGCGGAAGAGGAGGGGGACGAGAACGCGGAGCGGGCCTCGGCGAGCGCTAAGCGCGGCGCGTTGAAGTCCTCGCTCACGAGGCCAAACGCCACCGGGCAGCAGCTCGGGTCGATGGAGTCGCCGTAGGACATGAGGCCCTCCTCCACCTCCACGCGGCACGCCTCCTGCGAGTAGACGGCAAGGCGCAGCGTCGACTCCTCGTCCGCTGCGTTCGCCACCGCGGAGGGGCTGCCGCAGTTGACGATGAACGGCGCCGAGTGCAAGCCTTGGAGGGTGGAGCTCATGATGAGGACGCGGTGGATGGTGTCGACCAGCAAGATGACGCGGCCGTCGGCGGAAATCTTCTCGGTCGTGTCGCACCAGGTTCCCCAGAGCGTGCTGTTCGCGTGCTCCTTCTCCAGATCAGGGCGGGTGAGGGACGACACGGAGTCCGTCTGCGTCGTCAGGCCAATAAAAATGTTGGCGGGCGTAGTGTGGGCGCCGTACGCGCAGTCGGCGAACGTGAGGGACAGCATGAGGCGCGCGTTCGACGGCAGCAGCGTGACGCTCACCTGCAGCGAGTCGCCGCGCATGGCAAAGGCGGTGCCGGTCTGGTCCTCGTCCCGCCACTGCGGGGTGAAGGGCATGATACCGGCGAAGGGGTTGCCGGCAATGCCCACGACGTGCCCGAGCGCAATGTCCACGCGCGCGTTGCCGAACGCCGGCAGCAGCTCCGTGACGGCAAAGCACTCGTCCCGCACGGACACACAGTCGAAGCCCTCCAGCTGCGCGTTGACGCTCCGCTCACGGCACCACGACAGGACAGTGTTCTCCTCGAACTCCACGTACTCGCCGGGGGACAGGGTGGCGGGGGCGCGCGTGGAGGCCATGTAGAGAGGGATCGACGGCGCCGAGGCGGGCACCTGCGCGACGCAGAACATGTCCTTGGCGTGCTGCCATGTCTTGAAGCAGAACTCGCACAGGGCGACGCGGTTGCGCTCGCCCATGTACCACGGCGGGCGGAGCGGCGTGTGGCACGCGCTGCAGGACGACGCGTCCGTCGTGAACTCGGGGAAGTTGCTGACGGGGTAGGTGTTGCGCGCGGGGAACGTGCGGCCGTCGGAGAAGGAGAACACCACCACCGTGCCACCGCCGCACGCAATCACCGGTCTCAGGTCGCACTCGGCGGGGATGTTCTCGAACAGAGCGCCAAACTGCACCGTCTTGCCGCCGCGCGCGCGCGAGAAGGACACGCTGCCCTCGATGCGGTCCACCTCCATAATCACGACGTCGCCGGACGTGAAGAGGTTGACGTCGCTGAAGATCATGCCGGGCTCGACGGCGCAGTTGATGCTGTTCGTCTGCGCCGAGTCGACGCTGCAGAGCGCCCACGTGTCCTCCCACGGCGCCAACTCTGAGATGGCGGCCAGTGGGGTGGTGGTGGACGTGGTGAGCCCAACGTACATCAGCTCCCCCGCTGCGAGCGAGCGGCTGGTGATGCTGATCGCAATCGTGAAGGACGCTTCAAAGACGGCGTTGCCGCGGATGATGACGGCCTCCTCGGTGCTCGTCGCGGCGATGGACGGGTTCGGCGTGTAGACGGACTTGCTCGAGTAGCGTCGCTCCACCACGTACGGCGGTGTGAAGAGGATGGTGGTGGGGGTGCTCTGCGGCACCATGAGGGCCGACAGCTGCGCGCGCTCCATCGCGACCTCCGACGGGGACGTGGGTTGCGGCGGCAGGGAGGTGGACGCCGTGCGTGACAGGTAGCGCGGCGACTCGCACTGGAACTCCTGGATCAGGCACATCAAATCCATCGCGTACGACTGCTCGCTCTCGCGCGCGTACTCGCGCTCAATAGCGTCACGCTCGGTCTGTTCCTGCTTGATCAGCGGCACAATGACGGAGGCCTCGTGCACGGTGCGGTGCAGCTCAGTCGTCAAGAGCGACGCGCACGCCTCCGCCTCGGGGCTGCCCGAGGCAAACAGAGGGGTTTGCACAAAGGAGGGCTTCAGCGTCTCCGGTGTCACCGCCAACAGCCGCATTTCGTCATCGCTGGCGAGGTAGACGACGATCTTCCGCGTGACGTCCGCGATGCCGTGCACCACGACAAGGCCGAACGTGTCGTGCTGCGCGAACAAGTAGCTCCGCTCGCCTCCCAGGACGGCCAGGGCAACCAGGCAGCTCTCCACGCTGCGGTCGGCGAGCACGACAGACCGCTGCACCATCTCCGAGACCACGCTGGAAAAGTAGGGCACCAGGTGCAGCCGCTGCAGCGCGCGGATCGCCGAGCTGCGGCGGTAGTGCTCGATCCACAGGTCCGTCGGGTCCTCCGGCGCGGGGGGCGGGGGCAGAATCTCGCACGTCGCGTCGTCGTTGAAGTGGAATACGATCGGGTAGAGGTCGTCGACACGCTGGATGCCGGCAAACGCGAGGCCAATCAGGATCATGTCCTCGCGGTAAAACGTAATCTCGCCGGCGTCCGCGTTCAGCTCCACCCAGACCGCCTCCTCGTGGCCGTACACACGGCGCGTGTTGTTGCGCGGGATGGCGTGGCGTCGCAGGAGCAGGTGCGCGACCTGGTCGTGGTCGTCCGTGTCTTGGAGAACGTACACGTCGTCGCGGCCAATGAGGCTGCCCATGTTCGAGATCTGCGGCTGTCCGTGGCACAAGCCGACGTAGTAGCAGCCTCCAAGCGGTGCGCCAACACCCTGGCCTTGCTGAGCGCGGCGACGAATGCGGAAGCCCACCGTGTGCCGCCCCTTGGCCGGCATCGGCGCAGCGCCGAAGAAGGCGCCCTTTCCGACGGCCAGCGTGCCGTTGTTGCCGCCCCATCGCGGTGGGGGTGGGGGCACGAGCGCCTCCTTCGCGGTCTTGACGCGCGCGAGCTCGACGAGGCGTTGCACGACCGCCTCGGCCGGCACGATGCCCTTGAGGCTGTCCGACACGCTGGGCAGCGCCTGCTCGCGCGCGACGTCGCCAAACAGCGACAGGCAGTTCGCCGCGCGTACCTTGACCCAGCGGTCGCGCGCGGCGTCGAGGGTGTGCGTGCAGAGGTTGAGCAGGCTCTCCTGCGTCTTGACCGTCACCGCGTCGAACCGGAAGCACTCCATCGCGACCGTCACGCAGTGGAACAGGCGCGCGACCAGCAGGGCGACCGGCTCCTGCAGGCTGCAGTTGATGTTCTCCACCTCGCCATCGCTGACGGGCGTCCGCTCGTTGAGGAGATAGACAAAGTGTGCCATGGTAGAGCGCAGGAACGAGGCGGCGCGCTCCAACAGGCCACTGACCGCCTCCCGGTTCAGTGCGCTGACATCGCTGTCATCCTTCTCGAGGTTCTTGTAGCACATGGTCAGGAGGTAGTCGACCGTGATGAGCGCGGCATCCGCAACAGTTGCACCGGTCAGGTAGGTGGAGCGCACGGACACGTTTAAGGACGCAATGTTGAACTTGAAGGGCGACTCCTCGCCAAAGTTGACAATCACCTTGAGCAGCGAGCCGCGGCCCTTGACGTTGACGAACGGGATGTGCGTGGCGAACTTGCTGTCCTTGGCCACGCCCAGAAAACGGCCGTTGCGCGTGAAGAAGACGCTGTTGTGTGGTGCGAGGATGCCGCAGCCCACGACGTCACCAACGCTCCATGGCTCGCTGAAGCTGATGGGTGCGGTGCTGCAGCCCCAGACCATGCCATCTGACGCGTAGGCGAAGCTTGTCTCGGGCTTCCACAGCTCGGTCGGCATCAGCGGGATGCTGGTGAGGCCAATGGCCACCTGCGGACCCTCGTGCACGGACAGGTCAATGGTGATCTCAAAGTACTGCACGTCGGGCAGCTCCGTGACGACGCAGGGCACACCGTAATTGGCGTACAGGTCGCTCTCCACACCCTTGACGTCCAGCTTCGGCCCGTTGGCAAAGGCCTTCCAGTGGTTGCGCGCGCAGCAGACAATGTCCACGTCCTCCACGTGCAGCCCCTCCACCTCGCCGTCGACAATCTGGACACCGTCGTGCGACACCTGCAGCAGCGAGTTGGGCAGGATGAGGCAGCGGTGCGCCATGTCGAGCAGCCCGCGGCCCTCCAAGTACGTGGCGCTGCTCACCCCTGTCCCGCTCGACGGCGCCGCCTCGCGGCTCTTGGCGATGAGCCCAAAGGCCTGGTGCAGGAGGATCTTGAGGAAGGTGAAGATATCCGTCGGGGACAAGATGGACATGTCTACGGCATCCCACGGGTGGCACAGCACGGCGCACATCTGCACCGCATCGCGCAGAGGCAGCGCCGCGGTCTGCGAAGGCCTCAGCAACGACCGCAGCGCCGCCTGAACAAAGGAGCAGACCGCCCGCTGCATCTCGAGCTCGCGCACCAGGCCACAGCCAATGACCTGCTCCATGTAGTGGCAGTCGAAGCCCTCCACCTCCTCAGGGGCAGACGTCAGCGCGGCCGTGGTTGCCGTCGTCGTGGACGTCGCATTCCCACTGCCCGTGCCGTGCGCGGCGGCAGACCCGCTTTCCTCCGCGGTCGTCTCGTGATGGCGGCGGCCTCGTGAGGACTGGCCCAGCGCCAGGCGGTACTGCAGGAACGAGTTCAGCTGCGTGGACACGAGTCGGTAGTCTCCGCGGCGCGAGTCGCACAGCTCCTCTTGCAGCTTGAAGGCCGCCGTGTTGGCCGCCGCCACCCGCGTGCGCGCGAGCAAGTTGTCTGTGATGACGGACACGTCCTCGCCGGGGTTGATGAGGAAGTTGAGCAGCTGGTTCGGCAACGACTCGGTCTGCGTCAGAAGCTGGTTTCGGAAGATGTTCATCGCGGCGGCGTTGCGGCGGTCGCGTCGGGCGGTCGTGAAGCCCGTGTTGTAGCGGTGGCCAGTGGAGAAGTCGAGCGTCTCGGCGCCGAGTGCACGGTACGACACGTCAGCGCGACTTCGGTGGCCCATGGACACGTCGCGATGGTTGTTGAGGCGCGTGACGCCGCCCCCGGCACCGCCACCTCGAGAGAGGCGGCGCGAGTCAGCCGCTCGGCCGGTGCTGCTGGTGAGGGCCTCCTCGGTGGGCTGTTGGTCGGCGAGCTGCGATTCGCCCTGGCTCCGCGGCATCACCGTGTTGAGCAGGAAAAGACCACGCAGCAAGACATCGGCCTCGCGGCCTTGTTGGTGCACTTCGAGGAGCAAAAAGGTCTTGCGCTTCATCCAGTCCAGCACGGACGCCATCGTCTCCTTCACGCTCTCCACCGTTGGGGTGGCAAGCGTGTGCCACACAATCGCGCACGTGCACACGCGCACCAGGTCGCCGATGCGGGCCAGGTACGGGAAGGCGCGCTGCGCCAGCATCTCAGTCCAGAACGACACCAGCTCGCCCCGCGGTGGCGACTCGGCGAGCTCTGAGAGCCGCGCGCGCACGTTCTGCAGGCTCTCCTCGACGTCCTGCGTCGCGCGGATGCTGTGGGCCTCGAGCGTCGCGGGGGCGAGGCCGTTGCGGAAGAAGGAGTCGCGTCGCAGCGGGGGCTCGTCGATGAGCTGGGAGTCCATTGTGTCGTTGATGACGTGGACAATGGTCTGGCTGAGCGTGGCCACCATGTCCTGCATCCAGTCGCCCTCCTCCATCACCAGCTCCGTGGTGGCCTGGATCACAGCGGACATGCCCACCTTGGCCACCACGTCGTTGCACTCAATGGTGAGGCGCCCGCCACGGTTGAAGGAGACCACGCCCTCGTGGGCCGACTGAGAAACGCGCTTGCACTCGTTGTCAATGAGCGCGAAGCTCACCACAGGCAGCGTGGCCGACGCGCTGTTGGTCTCGGCAAGGAGAAGCCCGCCGCAGCTCAGCTCAATCTGCAGGCCCATGGCGTGCTGAAGGTCCAGGCTAGTGCTGAATGCCGTCTGCAGGCCGGGAGGGGTGACGACCGAGTGCGTCTCGGTGAACCGATGGCTGCGCAGCGCGGGGCGGTCGGTGGCGGGGGTGTAGCGCTGCAGACAGAGGCGCGTGTCATTGAGCACCTTGAGAACGTCGCCGGCGATGGACGGCGCGAATTTCATGTTTAGCAGGTAGTGCACGACGGGGAACGCCACCACACCCAAGGCGGTCTGCTGCAGCAGCTCCGCGCGTTCCAGCTTGTTGCTGTTGTCGTCCGGGAACATTTGCTCAAAGCGTCTGAGGACGCCCTTGAAGAGCGAGCTGATCAGCGCCACCGCCACGAGGTGCCACTGCGAGTTGTCCTTCTGCGAGAGCACGGCGAGAATGACGAGCAGCGTCGGCTCCGATGCACGAAACTGCACGGGCCGGTGGTGGAACACATCCTCCGCCTCCTGCAGGCACTGCTCTTTGAGGCGGTTCAGCAGCGTCATGAAGGGCTTCTTGAGCCCCTTCTCGACGACAGACGTCACCAGCGCCGGCACATTCTCGGGCATCAGCAGCTGCACCACGTCCTTCAGTGACTCGCTCTGTGTGATGAGCTGCAGCTGGTAGGCGTGGCTCACGCACCGGGCGAGTACGGTGGAGTGGAGCCTGGAGTAGATCTCCTTCGCATCCGCGCAGAACGGGAACGCGTCGGCCGCGCAGCCCTCCACGAACTTGCACGTCTCCAGCAGGCGCGGCACAATCGCGTCTGGGCACTGGCGCCCCATCATGTCGGCCTGGTCGGCGAGCAGCTTGCCGCACACGCAGAAAAGGAGGCCGTCGAACGGGCCGTTCGTGCCCGAGGTGGTGCGGGTGCTGATTTCGCCGCAGAGGGACAGGAGCCTGGCCACCGTCCGCATTGAGACAGTGCGCTTGATCCACAAGCACGTCTTGCTGGCCTCCTCCGTCTTGCGCCGGCCGACGAGCAGCTCGCTGTTGAGCTTGAACAGCGTGTACTGGGCAAAATCCGTGAGTGTCACGGTGGTGCTGGTGGTGGTGGTGGTGGTGGTGGTGTCCTCCGGTGGCGCACCCGCACTGGTGGGCCGCATCATCCTTTCCGAGATGGCCTCGCAGAACGCACGCCCCCTACCGGTGCTCTCAAGGCCGAGAACGTACGACGATGGCGGGTCGGCCGACGCGATGACGCACAGCTCGAACGCGTCCTCGAGGCCAAAGAAGAGCTTCCCGGAGAAGGCGGAGTAGAAGCACACGGTCATGCCCTCCAAGTTCGAGGCCTGCTGCTCAATCACCACGCCGTCGTCCGGTGACAGCCAGGTTGTTTGCGTGGGCTCAACGACAGCGAGCTCCGCACCGTTCCAAATAATCTGGTACGAGCTGACCGGCTGCCACGGGATCGTCTTCTCGCCCTCCGTGTCGAACGGCGGGGGCTTCGGCGCCACCTTCCATCCAACGTGCGAGCCGCGCCAGACGAGGTTGCTGCAGGCGCAGTGCAGCGTGCAGCCGTTCCCCTCGTTCATATTCAGCGCGCACAGCAGGGACGGGTCTCGCTTCTTCTCACCCTGGCCGTGCATGGCCGTTTGCCACAGGTGCCCGTGGCGCTGGGCCTCGCTCCAGAGGAAGACCTTGGCCACCGCGCCCGTGTACGTGCCGGTCAGCGCGGAGAGCGTCAGGAGACCGTCAGACCGCATGAAGCCACCGCTGCGCCGCTGAACCTCGCACGTATTCGCGTTTCGGTACACCGTCCACGACGCAACCTCGCTGACGGAGGTCAGCGTGGCGCTCCAGAGGGTCCACTCGGCCCGGATCGGCTCCTCGACCTCAGCGACCGTGTCGACCCCGTGCCGGAAGGTCAGCTTCATGCTGCGCTGTGCCGGGTTCAGCGCGACGGTCACGGACAGCCACGTGCGGTCGCCGACGGTTGCGGAGACGAGCGTCATGGTGGTCGGCTGCGCGGGCATTTCCGGGAACAGAAAGAACTGCACCGCCAGCGACTCGCACGAGCGGGGGAGGGCGAGGTTCGGCTGGTTGAACGTGCCCGAGACAGACGCGCCGTTGAAGTACGCGCCTTTGGCGTGCGGACCGCCTGTCAAAAAGTGCGGCTCGACAAGGCGGTCGTGGCCGCCGTACACGGTGAAGGCGGTGGGGCGTGGCTCGGTCTGTCGCGTCGAGATCTTTTGGAGTGTGTCGCGGTCCAGTATGTCCAGCGGATCGCCGCTGTTGCCCACGACAACGACGGTGTTCTCCTCGATGAACACGCCGCGGCACACGTCCGGGGTGTAGAAGGGGTTCTTGGCGACCACCGTGAACGGGGCGCTGAGGGCCACCTTGTACGCGCCATTGTCTGTCAGCAAGATCGCGTAGCTGTCGGACCCGGCGTCGTCGACGTAGATGCCCTTCAAGTGCGTGGTCCCATGTGGTAGGCTGTTCTCCAGCGAAAGCGTTTGGCCCTTGGAGAGGTCGACCGGCACAGGCAGCCGCACGCGCCCCGACGAGCACGCCTCGACGGCAAGCACGAACGGTTTGATGCCGATGGACGGCACCTTCCTGAAGACGGTCTGGTGGTGATAGCAGAGCCGCATCAGCGACAGGACAAGATCGACCTCGCCATTCATCAGGGCGAACTTGAGGAGCAGGCAGAACGCCGCGGACAGCCAGTGCGTGTCCGCCCCAGGTTTGGCCAGCTCCTTCTCCAGGCAGCGCAGCACCGTCTGCATGGCGTACCGCGCACCCCAGCTCTGCGTCACCGTGTGCTGCGGCCATTCGACGCTGCGATTGAGAAAGCGGTGGAGCAGGTGGAGGCTGTTCAGGGTGATGTAGCTGCTGAGTGCCGGCGCAGACAGGGCGATGCTGAAGTCCAGGCTGCACAGGTCGTCAGAGTCCACGGACTCGTCCCAGCTCTCGGCGGAGAGGTCGTCTGTGTCGTCCCACTTCGGGTCAATGTCGGCGCTCATGACGCTGCTTTGGAGTGCGACAGGCACGCTGTTGGCCATGCGTCCATTGGCGACGGACTCCACCAGCGCAGCACGCAAGTGCATCTTTGTCGGAGACACGTATCGGCGCTCAAGCTCGAGCGCGACAGCGCACATGAACTGAGACACTTGGTTGGTGTCGGGCATCCGCACGTCAAAGATATGCGGACACTTGGGGAACTGACGGAACGGCGGGAAGTGCTCGGCTTTGAGGGCGGGCGGGAGCAAGTGCCAGGCCCGCGAGAGAAGATCCATAGGGGAGTATTTGATGAGGTCCTTCAGGCTCTCGTCGTCTTGGTCACTGCGACGCGTCGTTGTCGCATACAGGCACGGAGACGCCTGCGGCTTTGACGTGCCGTCATCGCCATCGAACTTGTAGAGGCATGGAATCGCAGACGCCAGGCGCAAGGCTCCACCGGCGGTGCCATCCGCGCGTCGCTGGCGGCCGCCTTCTGTGGTCGCGTTTGTTGGCCCGGCAGCCACTGACTGACAAGAGGAGCTGTCCGAGCTGTAGTCGGAGTTCTCGTCGCCGAAGCCGACGTCCGATGAGCCGTCGGAGCGCGTCCGTTGGTGCGGTGCGCCGGGATCCATTGACGGCAAGGTGTTGCGTGTGGTATCGGTGTTGGTGCAGTTGTTGTTGTTGCTGTTGTTGTGCGTGTGTGTGCGCGTTTTTTTTTTTGTGTGTGTGTGTGCGTGTGTGTTTGTGTTTGTCCGCAGTCTAACCCTGCCAGATTAACTTGTTGTTGACGTGGTTATGAGTTTTCCTTTGATCTCTCCGAATTAGTTTGCCGGTATAATAATAATAAAGAGAGAAGAAGAAAAGAGATGAAATCAGTGCGTGATGAAGAAAAAAGTACTAGTGTGGTAACGTACCCGATCCCACCAAGAAGTGTGACACGAGCAAAGGTACGCGCAGGAGGAAAAATACAAAAAGAGTGAACGGCGATAAGCTTGTGGACAGTCAGAAGAGAGAGGGAGGGGCAGGGAGGGAGGAAGGTGAGAGTTGTGGTTAGGGAAAAAGCGTGGCGAAGACACATTGTGTACGGCAAGGTGAAAAGGGGGAGGTATGCACAGTACTGCAGGCATACCTCCAGACAGACGCACAGGCCTAACAGGCCGCGCAGTTGCACTCTCCTTCTTGTTGGTGCTCCTCAGTCCTTCTTTTTTGCACTCCTTCTACGAGCGTATGCAGAATGATTGTGTGTGTATCTAAATGTAAGTGTGTGCGCGCGAAAAAAAAAACACCAAAATGAAGGAAAAAGAGGTGCGCTTTCACCATAGTCAGGGCAGCTTCCGCGGCCAGCTCCAAGGCACATTGACGATGCCGGAAAGAGACGATGGTTGCATGCCCGCTTCGGAGCCGAGAAGAAGAGAAGAAAAAAGGCGGGTGTCGTGCCGCTCGCGGAGGTGCAGTGCTTGGAAGGGTCATCAATGTCATTGAAGAAGGTGCCGCTGCTGCTGCGCGACATGCCCTCGTACACAACGGCGCCTGTCTCGGGGTCCGCGTGCTTGAGGGTGATGCCGGTGGGGGTTGTGTTGCGGTACTGCATCAAGCTTTCGTAGCCACACTTGTGCTCGGCTGCCGTCGCCGCAACAGCAGAAAGCAGCAGCACGACCACCGTCGCCACCGCCAGAAGGCGCGGAGGAGTCGGATGACGCATTGTGAATGAGAAAGTGAAAGTGAAAGTGAACGTGAAAGTGAAAGAGAACGAGAAAAGGATAATGAAGGTCTAGGTAGCTCTCGTTTGGTAGTTGCGAAAATGTCAAGAGAGAGAGAGATACAGAGAGTGCTGGTGTGCGCGATAGGGCTAAAGAGTCTTTGAGATGTTGCGACGCAGGGGAGTATGGAGACCGGAACAGAGTTGAAGAGGAAAAAAAACAGAGTGGTTGAAATATTGTGGGAAAGAAACGATGCCAGCAGTTGCCGAGAACTGAGTGTGTGGTCTATCACAGTGGGGAAAACACAAAAAGGAAGCCATTCGAGTGGTCGCATCTCTCACACTCATCCAAATAAAGAAGGCACGAGTCGCTGAAGACGCATGGGTGGCGGATGTTCATGGCAATAGCTACACTTGCGAAGGTAGAATAGGCGCGGGACGCATGTTGTTGGTTTATCAGTTAAGCCTGGCAAAGGCCACATGGGCATTCCAGAGCAAGAAGGGAGGTGGCTGCCCGCCAGAAAAAAATTGTGAGGTGTCGACAATAAAGGTGTAAACGGTTTTACCCATTGTTGGACTTCTCTTAATGTGCAATTAATTTTAAAACTGTAACGGTACTCGTTGGGGGGAAAAAAAAAGAGCATACCGACAACCAAGATAGGCGTGCTCTGAGTGCAGTGGGGACCACATGTGGGACACCAACAGGCACAGGAGAGAATCGCTCTCCAAACAAGAAAAAAGGGGAAAAAAAGAGGGGAGAAAGGACGAGAGAGAGAGCTGTGGTTTTACAATACCACTTGCCGTGCTGCGTCCAGTTACTCCCCACGCTCGTACCGGGTTCAACCGGTGAGGAAAGAAACAAAAAAAATTGGTATCTTCTGGGTATTCTACGGGTTTTTACGGTGCTGGCGCCGCTTCACCACCTTAACCACTGGCGCATCGCCACTATGAGTGGCGTCATCAATCTCAAACACAAGGTCGCGCCGCACCTGGTTCAGGTCTGGGCTACCCACAGGAAGTGTTGCGGGCAAATCAGGACTTGGTGCCGCGGCAGGTGCCGGTGGGCGGGCTTCGGTGGGCGACATGGGCCTGAGCGGAGAAGTACCGCTGCCCTCGCGTGCGTGGCGCGTCACGTGGTCGCGGCTCGCACCTCGCTTGAGCACCGGAGGCCGTGCAGGCTCAGGCTCAGGCTCAGACACCGTGGTCGCCGTGCCGCCAAAATGCGATTGCAGCGCAAGGAGTGTGCGGAGGTCGAGATTTAAGGGTGGAAACGCAGAGGCGGCATCGGCATCGCTGTTCGTCTCTGTCGTAGTCTTGGTGAGCGGCTGGCCATTTGAGCTGTACTTGGTCGTGGCGGAACTCGCAGCTTCCCTCATGAGGACCGGCGCGGGTGTCGTGGCCGTGCTCGAGGTGGGCGAGAGAATGGGCCCGTCGACCAGGGATGGCTCCGGGGTCGCCGTCATGACGTATGTGACAGGCTCCGTGGCGCGGCAGCACACCAACCACACGAAGAAGAGTGCGATACCCATGATGAGCGCGGCTGCCATCACACCGACAATGATGCCCACCAGCGCGCCAGTCGCCAGTTTGGAGGCCACGCAGTCACCGGCGGAATTCTTCTTGAAGCCAGAGGCGCAGGTGCTGCACGTCTGCTGAGCATCCAGCGCGTACCCACTCTGGCATTGGTAGCAACGGCTGACGTCGCCAAGGATGCAGGCGTCGCAATGATTGATGGTGCATGGTGGCTCCGCACATTGGCCAGTGGTGCTATTCACAGTGTAGCCATCGCTGCAGGTGAGGCAGACGTTCGACTGTCCAGCGGCACATGTACGACAGTTGTCGACCTGGCACGTCTGCACGCGGCAACGGTACGTGGTGGTATCGAGAAAGAAGCCGGACGCGCATTCCTCGCACATGAAGTTGTTGCTCACCTCGCATGACTTGCAGTTGCTCACCTGGCAGGCAGGCTTCACGCAGGTGCCGGTGTACTTGTCAAGGTTGTAGCCGACGCTGCACGTTGCACAGCGGGTCTGATAGTTCGAGAGGCACATGTCACAGTTCGGGACGAAGCAGCGCGCCTTGAAGCACGTGCCTGGGTTGGATGGGTCGTTGGAGAGGCCTGGCGCACAGTTTGACGCGAAGGTACACGGCTCCTTGGACGTGTCGTCCGGAGGGCTTACGTAGGGTTCACACGCCACGTAAGCCGCATCCGTGGCCGCCGCGACATTCACCCAGCCGCCGGCGCTCGCGCTGAAGCCAAGGAACCGTCGTGCGGCAGGGGATGTGGGATACGCCGGGGCCCAATCTGTGTATGCGCTTGTATTTGTGCTGCCAAACACAGACATCGCCGTCAAGATATCACGCATGTCACGCACCCACGTCCACGCAGAGTTCCCGGTGTCGTAGAGGCCACCAAGGAGCACCGTGGCGCTTCTGGGAATGTCATCGAGGATCAGCTTGCGCTCCAGCGCAGCCTGTGCATTCGCATTCAGCACAATCAGCGGTGCGCGGCCGGCACCACACAGCGAGTCCGAGTCCACCGCGGAGCCGCTGTGTGCCACGACTGTGATGTCGAACGTTTCTGGTGGTGTGGTGGTATAGCAGGCCGCGTAGAAGTCGGTGCTCTCGGTTGCGGGATTCACCCAGCCGTTCAGGTCACGCCGGAAAGCGGTGAAGCGCGGGCCCGGGCTGCCATCGGTCGTCAGGGAACCAGCAGGATAGTTCACCGCCCAGCCTGTGTATCGGTTCACCGCCACGATAGCCCCGCTCCCGAAGTTCGTCGTGAAGACGCCCGATGCCGCGCCGTTGGACGACTCAAACGCCCACACACCGCCCGTGGCAGAGTCGCCGTAGTAGCGCGCGCCAATGTACACATCTGTGGTGCTTGGCATGCCGGCGGTGATCTTCGCGTTCACGGCCTGCTCGAGTGCGTCCTGTCGGAAGGCACTGCTGGGTTCGAAGAGAGCGCCGTTGTAGGCACGGCACAGGTTCGTCAGGCTGCCGGCGTACGTCTGTGGGGCAGCGATGCCAGTGGGGGCCTTGACAAGGAACAGGGTCGACGTTTGCGCGTCGCTCGGGGCGGTGTAGGGGGCGCAAGCCATGTACGTTGGCCATGTGTAAAAATCTGCTTGAATCCACCCGCCCTCTTTCATTCTGTTCGAGACAAACTGGGCGGTTGAGGAGTTCTTGGGAAGACCGCTGGTAGGGGACCAATTCTGGTAGCTGCCGTCGCTGGTGTCGCCTGCCACAAACGAGGACACCGCAGTGGCGGGGTCGCGAAGGTCGACCAGCCACACATATCGGCCCGTCGTGACGTTGTAGCGGACACTGAGAAGGGCTGAATTGCCACGCCCCACGCCCGCCGCGTAGACACAACGCTCCAGCGCCGCTTGCACACTGGCGTTCGAGACGATCAGTGGGCTGTAGCCCTCTCCACACATCGCAGTAGGGCTCACCGTTGTTTTTGGATTGGTCACAATCTTGATGCCGTAGTTGTACGGTGAAGGTCCAGGTGCGCAAGCAGCGTAGATCAATGTGGCGCCGCCAGCGTTGACCCACATGCCTTTCTGTGAGGAAGCGAACCGATTGCCCGGTTGACCGTTCGTAGGGAGTGTTCCTGTCGGGTAGCCGGACTGCCAATTGATGTAGCGATCGGCCAGCGTGACGGCCGCGCCGGTGCTCACAGTCGCAGAGAAGCCTTGCATGAAGGCACCAGAGGAGGCCCAGCTCCACGTCCCGTCTGACTGCCCCGTGCCGCTGTACTCTCCGCCGACGTACAAGGCGTCGTTGGTTCGGCCCGCGTCGGCGGCCACCATGTTCAGCGCGCGCTGCTTCAAAATGCTGTTGGGCTCGTACAGGGTGCCGTTGTAGGTGGGGCACAGATTGTCGAGGTGGCCGCGATACACATTGGGGGCAGCTGCATTCGTGGCGCCTGCTACAATGAACACGGAGCCCTTTGCCTCCGTCAGAGTCATGGTGTACGTCTGGCAGGCCACGTAGACGGGTGCCGTCGCGCCATTTGTGTTGGTCCAGCCATCCAGCGCGGGGTTGAGCGCCACAAACCGGCCCGCACCTGTCTCCGTGCTACTGGGGTAGCCGGCCGCCCAGTTCGTGTACATCCCCTCCACGGTGCTGGCAGGCGGCGCGCTCGACAAGGCGTAGTGGTTCGCGAAGGTCGTCGGCTTGCCGTCGTCCCACGCGTTGATCCACACCCAGTCGCCACTGCTCAGGGCGGGGTCGGTGAAGTAGCCGCCCACGACAACGGTGGACAACAGCATGTCGCGGCTATCCAGCAGCAGGCGACGCTTCAACGCCCGCTCAGTGGCCGGATTCGTGAGCGTCACAACGGGGTCCATTTTTGCCGCGCACGCCTGCATCACCGCGTTCGCGCCACTGGGTGGCACGGTCGTCAGCGTTGGCAGGTAAATGTTCTCCATGACATCGACAGGCTCACTTGTCGGCAGTGGTTCGCAGACAGCCACCCAATTCGTGGCACTGGCAGGGTCCACGTGC
>JASANQ010001102.1:0-29323 GCA_030849645.1 Wallacemonas sp. Wsd | reverse complement strand
CCCTGCGGGGCGGAAGGCAGCTGCCGCGTCGTGGCCGGCACCACCGCGGTCAGCGGCGCCGCAGCCGGGGCTGTCCTTGGAGGCTGCACGAGGCGCGCCAGGCGTGCCACGTCGCTGTGCGTGGCGGCGCGCACCCAGGCGGCCGTGGTCGCCCCCAGCAGGGTCTCCACGCACTGCAGCAGATAGCCGTAAAAGTCGTTCACAAAGGCATTGGCGAGTGCCTGCAGGCTGCTCTGTTCGGACTGGTCCATCGAGGCCAGCAGGTCCGTGTCACGGCCCACCGCCTCTGCCGTGAGTCGCACAAACGCGACCACCTCTGCGGCACAGTGCACCTCCACGCCCGCCACGAGGCACTTGCGGACGGCGTTGAAGGCGGTGAGGACGCCGTTCAAGGCGTACGCGAGCGGCAGCCAGGCGGTGAGCTGGAGCGGCGCTGACCGCGGCGCGTCACTCCCTTCCGCGCGCGGCATGGCGCTTGTCGCGTGCCCGGCGCTGGGGCTGCCGTCGGTCAGCGTGAAGGTCACCATGGAGGCCTGGAACGCCTGGGTGGCAGCGGCCACATGCTGCGAGAAGAGCGCCTTGATGCGCGCTGTGGTCAGGTCCGAGAGCGCCGCGCGCACATCGACGTGCGCGGTGGCGGCCATGGCGCAGCACGTGGTGCACTGCTCCAGCACCATGGCGAGCTCCGACCCGTTCGTCACCGCGGGGAGAAGGCGCTCGCAGTCGCGCAGGAAGCACTGCGACTGCTCGCAGGCCCACTGAGTCAGGGGCGACGGAGAGGAAGGCGACGCTGTCGTGGTGTCTGCGTCGTCGAAGCAGGAGCTGTACTGCAGGACGACCTCGCACACGTGCACCTTATAGAGCGAAAGATGGCGCAGCAGACACGCGTACGGCGCACCTGCGGCGTCGGCGTCTCGGCGTAGCTCGTCGAGGTACACGCTCCGCTGGTTGAGAAAGACGAGCTTCAACGTGTCGGCAGGGATGCCGAGTCGCTGGGCAAACGTGATAATTTTGAAGGCGGCATCCACCGTCAGCGGACCGGCGAGGCGCGGCAGCAAGACCGTGTCCACGCTGGTGCTCAGCGTCGACCACAGCTCCTGCCCCAGGGAAGCGAAGAACAGGTCCGTCGGCGAGGCGTAGGAGAGCACGTGCTCAATGACCATCACCGCCTCGTGGTACATCCCGCTGGACACGCACTCCGCCACCAGCGCGGGTGACTCCATCAGTGCCGTGATGCGCTGGTAGTTGACCATGACGTCGCTCACGACCTGCCGCTCACGCGCCCACACCCGGCCGGCGCGCGCCACGCTCTGCCCGGTGACGCGCAGCTTCACGAGCTGGTCCTTGAGACGGTGCGCCTCTCGCTGCGCGTCGCTGGTGGTGCGTGCAATGTGCCGGTTGAGCGCCTGCGACTGGGTCAAGACGTCAAAGTGCGCCACCGCGGTGTTCACAATCGCGCGGCGGACCTGTTCTTCCTCCTCGCTCATGATGAGGGTTGCCTAGAGGTGCGTGATCGGGTCCGAAAAAAAAAGGGGGACAGCCGGAGAGGGGCTGGGGACAGAAAAATGCAACAATACAGACGCGCGATGCAGTCTGCTGCTGGTCAAACAAACGACAAATATACAGAGGAATCTGTGCGCCAAAAAGAAGAAAATAGGCAAAGAAGAGGCGAGAAGAGAGAGGGAAGTTTACCCTTTCACTGAAGGGCACAATACCCACACACAGGCGGCAGAGAAAAGAGGAAGAGGGACAGGTCAGAAGCAACGTAGATGAGAGTGGTGAAAGCGGACAACGAACCATTTGCAGCCAACAGTGGGCCACGAAGACGTGTCGCTTTGGACGCCCGGAGGCGCATGCGACAGAGCATCCTGACATGAGGTGCATTTGTCTGAGTGACATGGGTAGGTATTTTTCTCTTTTGTTCTTGTGCTCGATAGGTTTAGTTTTTTTTTTTGCTTTCTGCATAACAGCCAATATTGTTTTTTTTTTTCGTTCAACTTCGCAGCTTCGCGCTCAAGCGATTTCACCAAAAAGAAGCACAGTGAAACCAGTTGTGGGGGATTGAACGCCGATGAAAACAAATAAATAAAAATGAAGTTTTGTTTATCTGTTTGTCAGTTTGTCAGTTTGTCTGTTTGTTTGTGTTTGTGTTCTCGTCGGAATAGAGAGGACCCATAGGTTTATGTGTGTGTGTGTTTGTGTGTGCTGTATATTTTGACAAATTGCACAGCATAGACGTGAGTTGATATCACATGTATGTATCACGATAGTCTTTTGATGTTCCTGCTGCAGCCACTCTTCTCAGCGATTTGGTGTCTCCATACTAAAAAGGGAGACGGAAAAGAAAATTAGTAGCGTTCGGGTGGAGGGGCCAAACAAGAAGGAATGGACAGCATGCTTTCAAACCTGCGCTCCGATGAGGGGGAGAGAAAAGAGTGAGGACAACGTGCACAATGCGGTAAATGAGGCACACGTTGGTTAGTGGTGCAACGCCTACTCCGTCTGTGTGACGTTATTCTTTGCGCTCTTATTCTCTCCCTAACTCGCTCTGAGTTGGTAGCTACAGAGGGGCGAGCGGTGGTGAAAGGAAAAAAAAAAAGAAAGATAAGAAAAGAAAAGAAAAGAAAAGAGGAAAAGTATGGAGAAGAGGGAGAAAAAAAAAGCCATGCGGAAAATACGCAAGCGCGGAAGTCAATAGAAAAAAATGTGGAAAAAAAAAGGAAATGAAGCAGCACAACAACCGTTGCGTGTTTTTTTTTTTGCTGAGAACGACGAACGCACACACACGCACACACACACACACACACACTGTCTCTATTCACCTGAATAGAGGGAGAGAGGGAGGTGAAGCGAATTGATCAAAAATAAAAATAAGCAAAAGTAGTTTCTGTTTTTCTATCCATCTCCCTCCATGCGAATTGAATGTAGCACTCCAGTTTTTTTTTCTGTTTTCCGGAGTGCTCGGTGAGATGAGTTGTGTGTGTGTGTGTGTGTGTGTGTGTTTATGTATGTCACACGAGTGATGAGCACGTCGCTCTCTAGCAGATGTGGTAATACTGGTTGCCTTGGTGCTGTCTGTGCGTTTTCCGTTTTTACCTTTCCTTTTTTTTTTTGACAAGTACTTTTTTTTCTCTTTTGGTGTTGCTGCTGCTTAGATGAAGCCGAGGCCAAGCATGGCGTCGGCCACCTTGACGAAGCCGGCGATGTTGGCGCCGTTGACGTAGTTCACCTTGCCGTCCGCCTCGCCGTACTCCACGCACGAGTCGTGAATGTCGTTCATGATCTCCTCAAGGCGAGTATCCACCTCATCGCGGGTCCACGACAGGTGCGCGTGGTTTTGCGAGATCTCGAGACCAGAGATGGCGACACCACCGGCGTTGGAGGCCTTGCCTGGTGCAAAGGACACACCGGCCGCCGTGAGCTTCTTGGTGGCCGCGGCTGTGGTGGGCATGTTGGCGCCTTCCGCGACGAGCTGCACGCCGTTGGCGATCAGAGCATCGGCATCAGCCGCCTCCAGCTCGTTCTGCGTGGCGCAGGGAAGGGCCACGTCCGCCTTCACAGCCCACGGACGCTTGCCGACGTGGTACTCGGCGCCGGTGCGCTGCGCGTACACGGAGAGGTCCACGCGCTCTTCGTTCTTGATCTTCATCAAGGTCGCCAGGCGCTCCTCGGTGAAGCCGTCCGGGTGGTACACGTAGCCCGTGGAGTCCGACGCCGCCAGCACCGTCGCGCCATATTGCATCGCTTTCTCGATCGCGTACTGGGCCACGTTGCCCGACCCGGAGACCACCACGGTCTTTCCCTTGAGGCTGTCGTGCTTGTGCTTGAGCATCGCCTCGACAAAGTAGATGAGGCCGTAGCCAGTGGCCTCGGGGCGGATCTCGCTGCCCTGGAAGGCCAGGCCCTTGCCCGTGAAGGCGGACTGGTTGGTGTTGGTGAGCTTCCAGAACATGCCGTTCATGTAGCCGACCTCGCGACCGCCGACGCCGATGTCACCGGCGGGAATATCCGTCTCCGCGCCAATGTGGCGGAAGAGCTCGGCGATGAGCGACTGGCAGAAGCGCATCACCTCCATGTCGCTCTTGCCCTTGGGGTCAAAGTCGGAGCCGCCCTTGCCGCCGCCCATGGGCAGCGTCGTGAGGGAGTTCTTGAAGGTCTGCTCAAAGCCGAGGAACTTCAGGATGGACAAGTTCACAGACGGGTGGAAGCGCATGCCGCCCTTGTAGGGGCCAATGGCGGAGTTGAACTGGACACGCCAGGCACGGTTCACGTTCACGTTGCCCTTGTCGTCCATCCACGTCACGCGGAATTGAATGACGCGCTCGGGCTCCACAATGCGCTCCAGCAGGCCGTTGGCCGTGTACTTGGGGTTCTTCTCGAGGAAAGGCCAGAGAGACTCCATGACCTCGCGCACGGCCTGCTCGTACTCGGGCTGGTCAGGGTCGCGCGAGGTGATGCACTGTGCAACAAAGTCATCTACAGAAGCGTACTTCATGGCGGGCACGGTAGGTGTGGAATGGGGCGGGGGGGGGGGGGACGAGTGGAGCGAGGGAAGCTTCAGTTAGTGAGAAAATTTAAGATCTACAAGCGAGCAACATAAAGAAAAGAAAAAAAAAGAGGGAAATAATAGAGAGGGATAGACGTGGAGAAACGGAACGGAAAGTGCGGTAGGATGAGGTGAAATGAAGACGGAGTCATGTGTGCGTGACGAAGTTGTGCTCAGTCATGGCAAGTATCATGCAGCACGGAACGGAAGGAAGGAGGGGGGCGGGGGGAAGTGCACGGCCCGAGCGGTTCAAGTGGAGGGCTATCGACATTGGTGTCATCTGTTGTGCATATGTGTATATCTATATATCTGCGTTTATTCAAATGATGGTGTGTTGTCGCAAGTTCTATGTGGAGGTGCAGAAAGGCAGCAGAGAATCTAAGAGTTCAGTGAGTGCCTTGGATCGCAATCACTTTAAGGTGGCACGCATGACCTAAACGGCACCTTCGCTGGCCACTATGGTCTTCTCGCGCGCGGTGAGCTGCCGACGCTTCAGCAGTCCGTAGAGTGGCGGTGCAGCAGGTCGCCGGCGGCACCACAGCGCAATGAGCAGAGAGCCGGCAACAAGGAAAAACAGGGTAATGGACGCAAAGATGATCGCCACATTCCCCTCACTGCGGCGAATTTCACCGATGCACGTGTGACCCGCCATGTCGCACCATGTCGATGGGTCGCTATCAGTTTCGCCGCTCATTTCAGCTGCACGTGCTTGATGTAACGTCCGTCAATCTATGAGTCCAGTTTATTATTCTTCGTTTTTTGTTTTTTTTTGCTTCACGTATTCCGTGGAAGCCACGAAACGACAAGAGATAAACCACTAGCGGGATGAGAATGAAAAGGAGAGGACGGGGGAGAGTCTGTGATCGCGATGGAGTGGTGAGTGAAGAAGAGTGTGTAAGATGTCGCTACCAAGGCAGCACAGACAGTAGCGAGCTGCGATCAGCCATCATGAAGCACACCAGTGCCGTTATGGATTCAATCGTAAGTTTCTTTTTGTGTGTGTGCACTTGCAAATGAGCAAATAAAATGCGCACGCATTCCAAGGCGGCGCGTTTGGATGGACAGAGAACTGTTACAAAAAAATTAAAAGCGGCTAAACAACAACAAAAATGGAGGTGCCAGTACGGCACGGCGTTGCTGGTCTCCTATGCGGTACTTTACATGAGCCCACGAGGTGTGGGGTTGGCTGTCGTGGTGACTCTAGGCCTGCGGCACGCCACGCACTTGCGGTGTCTCCACGCTGTCTGCCGTGACGCGAACCTCCATGGTCTGTCCGAGCGGCCCTTTTTGATGCGCAACCAGTTTCGTTTCGTCCTTCAGTGGGACGAGATAAAAGCCCTCTGGGGCCTCCCAGGGGCCGGCTGGGGGATTGTCGACGACCTTGAGGCCCGACATGAAGAAGACGTCGCCGACGAACACAAACGACGCCGTGTATGCCCACTCGTCGTAAAAGTTGATGCGCACCTCGGCTGTTTCCGTCGCGGGGATCTTCGACGAGCGCGGCACCTGCATGCAGATGGTCATCACCTTGCCCGAGACGTACTCGCGGTCGCGCGTCGGGATGATGCGGGTGATGACGCCGCGCACCGTGCACAGTCTCTCTGTTGTTCCACGGGGGAGCGACCTCAACGACTCGACAGTTTCGTAGAAGGTCTCCATAGGGATGCTTGTTTGTTTGTTTTCGTCCGGTGGCGACAAGGAACTTGTGATGAGAAAAGAAGAAAAAAAGGAATGAAGCGAAATGAATGTGAAGGTGAAGAGAAAACAAGTAAGAGAGACGGTAAGGGTGAGATGTACAATTCCGACGAACGACGAGTCGGGAATTGAAGGAGGAGGGGGACAGTCAAGAAAGCACGTTCCTGTGCGAGTCAGACACAGAGAAAACGTTCGTGTTGCGTTATATTTTGCCGAGTTGCTCACGCTCACAGTCCCTCCACCGAGACACACAACAGCGGCTCCGACAAAGCTTCCGTTCGCATGGCAAGTGACTTTTACCTTGACCAAGACCAGCCACTCCACTGATGGTGTTGTTAACTTTTTGGTGGTGCTTTTTTTTTTTCTTGGGTATGTGTTCGACTACTACCAGACGGCAGAACGGCTCTCCGCTGCGAGATGCGAAAGGAAGAAAAAAAAAGAAAAAATCACATCAAGGCTAAAATGCATGTGTGTCGCGAGAATCCACAAAACAGACAATCAAAAAGAGATGAACAAAACAAACAAAAGAAGGGAAGCAGCCAAGCACTAGTTTCGCCAAATTCTACTAACCATTGTGTTCATGTCGGTAACGGGGAAAACGGGGGGGGGAGGGAATCAGAACAGGTGGCCATTCTGATTTGATGCTGTGATGGAACCACACATCAACACAAACGCAAACAACGAAAGACATGGGACAGTTGTGTAGACAGTCTCCTTGCTCCGACTCTTCTTCTTTTCTAGCCGAGAACAAGGTTGGTGATCGGCAACATCCAGCTCACACAGCATAGTGAAAAGAAGACGGTGATCACGGTACCACACAGCAGAAAGTCCTTGGCCTGCAGGTACGGGCGACCCTTCTCGTCCTCTGCGAGCAACGAGTTCACGTTGGGGAAGGAGCTGATGGGGAATGCCATGGCACCCGAGCACATGAGTGCCGAGAGCATCACCAGCAGTTGAGGCGTCACGGCGAAGAGACCTTCGCTGGGAGGCAGCAGGAAGCCGATCTTGACGATGATGGGCAGCATAATCATGGCCGCGACCGTGTGCGACACAAACGTGGTTACGATGCCGACGACGCCAATCACCACCAGTAGCGTCAAGTACGGTGGGGAGGAGGCCAGGGTATCCTTCATGGAGAAGGTCACAATGTCCAGCATCTCCGAGTCGTGTGCGCACAGGCCGAGCATGTTACCACCAGCCAGCAAGAAGAGCAGATGCCACGACAGCGTGTTGAAGTCCTCCTTGGAGAGGATGCCGATGCCGAAGAAGACCACCATGGGAATGAGCGCGACGATGCCGGTGTCGCCAAAGAAGGTGTCCGTCGGAAGCACCCACAGAACCACCGTGATGAGCGAGACGACCACCACAACAATGCGATCGGCGTTCGACACCTTGCGGTCCGCCTCCTGGTTGACGACCTGCAGCGGGATGAACTGGACGTCCTTGAACGGCTTCCACACGAAAAGCACGACACCCCACGCGGCCACCACCGACAGCAGCGTCACCGGCAGCGCCACGCCGACCCACGCCGCGAAGGTCACGTTGTGGAAGCTGAGGGCGGAGATGGCGACGGCGTTCTGCGGGGAGGCGATCGGCGAGAGCATACCACCGAGGTTGCAGGCGAAGGCCAGGCCGAGCAGGATGCCCTGCGGCGCGGTCGTGCCCTCCGGCAGCTCCCACAGCGTGCGCTGAATGACACCGAGCACGAGCAGCGGCGCCGCCACGTTGGAGACGAACGCGCACAGCACGCAACTCGCCAGCATGACACCGAGCAGGTACATGTTCGGCCGATGCGCGGTGAGTCGGTGCAGAGCACTGGCGGCGTACATCTCCAGGTTCGTGCGCGCCAGCGCCTTGCCGATCGTGAGGCCGCCCATCACCAGAATCTGCACGTGGTTGAAGACTTTGCCCAGAATAACGTGCGACGCCACGGTGACGGTCGCGGTGGCTTTCGTGTCGGGGTCCTTGACAATGTGCAGCGGCACGGCAAAGAGGGGGATGAGCATGGCTGTGCAGAAGAAGGGGATGGCTTCCGTAATCCACATGACCACCACAAGCACGAACAGGGCCAGGCAATTGTGCGCCGGTGGGTGGTCCGTGAGAACGGGCAGGTTCATCGTCACGATGAACAAGAAGAGGGCCAGGAAGACGTAGCGCCACTTGGCGTGCCAAGCCTGGTGGAGCGTCACGGACGCGTAGGGGTCGAGGGACTCCTGGAACTTGCGCTCAAACTGCGCCGACACGCTCGACATCATGTTGTGCAGGCGCGGCATCAGCGTTGTCAGGCGCGAGCGGCTCAGCTCGGCCTCGATGGCCACCGTGAAGTCAGGCTCGCTCTTGCGGTGCTTCTTGAGCTTCTTGGCGGACTTGCGGATGGCCTCCACGTTCAGCTCTGCAAAGTGCTGAAGCTGGTGGGCGTTTGAGTACCACTCGTAGAAGAGCGCGCGCGGCGTGTTGCTCTCCGTGTTGCGCTTTGCCACCTGCGAGTCACCAATGACGGTCAAAAAGATGTTTTTGAAGAACGTCCAGAAGCCCTTGGGCTGGTCACCGCCGGCTTCCGACGGCGACGCCGTCTCGTACATGGAGCTCTCCCCGGTGACGAGGAGACCGGTGTCCTCGGTCGGGGTCTTGGCGGTGCGCGCGCGCAGGCGGCGACGGTGGAACTTGCTGGACATCTTTGGCAGCGGGCCCGGCTGGTCGGGGTCGAGCGCGAGCAGCACGTCCTCGCCCTGCTGCAGCTCCTCCAGAAGGTCCTGGAACAGGCCCTCCGCCTTCTGGAGCTCCTCGCGGATAATCTTGAACAGCTCGTTGTAGAACTCATTGCCGCGCAGCTCCGAGGTCTGGATGTACTGCTTGAGGCGCTTGTAGTTGACGTAGTAGTCTGCCCACTCCGGGACAATTTCGTCCTGCAGACGCTTGCCGAACTTCATGATGTCAAGAGGAGAGTAAAGGGGGGGGGGGACAATCAAGGCGATAAACACGCGGTTAAGTTGCACTGGGAACCGTGAACAAAAAAAACAAAAAAATGCGGGGGAGAGAGTGAAGTGCGGTGGAACGTAACTGCCCGACACACGCGTACACGTGTTGACCTACGCACCAAAGGCGGAAGCGTTAAGGTTCTGCGTCGGCGAGGCAGAAAACAGAAGAGGTAAAGGAGCAAAGCGCCAGCACAGGGAGATGCCAGCCGCTTCAAAGAAAGGGTGGAGTGGTGTGCCGTCACAATAGCGATGGGAATCATCGCAAAGTCAGAAGAACGGGAGAGGGAGAGAGAGAGAGGGGGAGAGAGGAAGAGCGAGAAGGAGCAGTGGGAGGAAGAATGAGAGAAAAAAAGCAGCGTGCACTGTCGGAGCCGACTCGCGTGAGGCGAATGTTCAGTGTCCATGGACGGACCACCGTATACCAGCGGTGTTCAACCAGTCATTCTGACATCTGCTCGTGTTTTTTTTTTTTTCGTGGTTTGTGGATATTCATGGGATGGTGTGTGGTGCGTGACATGCGATTGTGAGAGACACCAAAACGGGGAAAAGGCAAAAAAAAAAATTGGAAGAAAGAGGAAAGGAATAGCGAAAGCACCGCCGATAGAGATGCGCAGTGGGCTCTGGGCGTCAGACGAACACACACACACACACACACACTGTACGATGGGCATGGAGGAAGACGAGAGATGGAAAGCCAGAGCAACGGTTGCGGCTCACCACAGCTCATCCATGCGGAACAGCTGTGCCTTGCGCTCCTCTTCCTCCTGTGCGCTCGCACCAGGCTCTTGCTGAGCTTGGGAGAAGTACACGACCGGTTTCCCCGTCACAATTTCAAGCCACCTGAGCCACAGTGACCGTGCGGCGTAGCTTTTGGCGACCAGCTCGTACGTGGTCACACAGGCGCGCGGCCGCAGCACAGCCGTCGCGCTCCTTGGACCGGTTGCCTCGGTGGCGGACTTGTCGCTGCGGTCGCACTCGAGAAAGAAATTGGTGCCCGTATCTTGGTCGTCGGCAAACACGCTGATGGCGGTGATCTGCGCGGAGAATCGCTTCACGCCCTTCCATCGTTGGCGGGCGGACGTACGGTGCATGACGAGGCAGTCTCTGTGGCCGCGGCCCTTCTTCTCGACCGCCAGTCGGCGGAGCTGGCCGACCTCGCCGACACGGCTCACTCTGATCAGGCCGCCACCAGGGGGTGTTTTGATGTCCACGACGGTGGTGTCCGCGTCCGCGGTGGGGTCGGCCTCCACCTCCTCACCGCCACCGGCGGACAGGAAGAACTCGACGTATTTGTCGACGGCCTCGCGCGAGGGCGGCGCGATGGGGGTGGCGAAGACGGTGTTCTGCACGGCCGCGTCGCGCTGCGTGTGGTCCACGCCGCTGCGGATGGAGTCCACCAGCAGCCCCACGTAGGCGTCAAGGCAGAAGCTGAGCCACGCATCCCTGTCAGCCGTGCTCACGAAGCGAATGCTGATGCGGGTGAAGGGCCGTCGGCTGACGCTGCTGGCGGTGCTGTGGCTCGCCTTGTGCGGGCGCCGAGGGTGCTTGACAAGCTCGCCGTCCCGCCGCGACACCTTGAACGTGAGGAGAAGCCCAATGTCACCGTACGCGCGGATGAGGTTGCTGAGCAGCTCGCCCTTGCGCGCCGGCACGGACGCGGCACCGAGGGGGCTGCTCGTGGAGGTCCGCGAGGCGCCGATCGACGTGCGGTGGTCCCTGTCGCTCCCAGGTGCCTCGGTGAAGACGACGGTCTCCTTTTCAATCACGGAGTCACTCACAACGTCCACCAAGGCGCACATTCGGGTGCGGAAGGTCATCTTCGGCGGGTTTGCTGTCGTGTACACCGTGAAGTAGAGCCCCTCCATGGTCTCCTCTATCTTCAGCTGTGACTCCTGAAACGCAGGGTTGATGCGCGTGGTCATGAAGGACGCCATCTTGCGCACCGTCTGTGCGAGCGCACGGTGCTTTTTCCTCTTCATCTTGGGCGTCCGCTTCGGCAGGTCCTCGCAGTCGAACAGCTTGTCCGCCAGCTCGTCAATGCGCACCGCCGCGTGGGCATCCAGGTGCGTCAGTCTCTCCTCCATGCACCCGACGTGCGGCGTGTCGGCAGTCGCGGACAGCTGCGAGGGGTGGGCCGGTGGCGAGCAGGACGGCGGCGACGAAGAAGAGGCCGGTGTGGCGCCGCCAAGCGGAGCCGAGTTGCTCCTGCTGCGAAGCATCCGCAGTAGAGCAGGTCCAACAAAAAAAAAAGAACTAAAAGGGAGGCAGCTGAAAGGCTGGCCGTCCAAGTTTGTAACACTGGAAAGAGGGGGGGGGGGGGGGGGCGGTTGATGGAGAGATGGAGAGATGGAGCAGGTTGGAGCAGGTACGCTGGGAGGCATCGTATTGAGGGCCACCTTCTCTCTGACGCTCACGGCGGGCGGCATATAATTTGAAGGTCAGGTCTGCGCATTGCCACGTCCAGCTGGCGTCAGTGAACTGAGTGCACGCATAACCACGTGCGTGTGTGTGTGCGTGTGTGTGTCAGCGTGGGGGCTTGAGGGGTTGAGAAAACAAGTACATGCAAAAACAAAAACGAGAAGGAAAAAAAAGCGTATTCTGTGCTCTGCCACTACCCAAATTTCATTTTGTGTGTGTGCGTGTGTGTGTGTGTGTGCGTTTGTGTGTCACTTCGTATCGGGCAATGTTCAACGTTGGGCCAGCAAAAAGTGAAACAGGAAAAAAACAAAGCATGGAGGCAAGGACAGGGGTGTCAACATGCTGAACCGCTACACAGCGGGGACGTGAAGGATTAGCCGGCAGACGCAACCTGACCAGCTCATGCACGCAAAAACAGCAGCAATGAAACTGTCACAGCAAATAGAAAAGAAAAAGTACTCAATAAAGAAGACCGAAAGTGAAAAAAAAAAGAACAGGAATCCGGCAATATGTCTTCGTATGTGTGTGTGTGTCTGTCGGCGGGTGGTCACGTCTCCACCACCGACGATGTTTTCGACGAACCGTACGGGTTGTGGCGCCAGACAAGCCCTGACGGCGTTGAGCTGAACGAGCGCACCATTGTCGGTGACATGGCCATCGGCATCGTGCCGTCCTGGCCAGTCGGTGCTGTGGCGGCGAGGGCGAGCGGGTCGAAGCGGATCGGCGGCGTGCCACCGGCCACCGCGCTGGCACTGAGCGGCACGTGGACAAACGGCCTCAGCTGTCCGTTGACGTTGAGGGGTGTGTGCACGCTGCCGAAGCTCGGCATGCCGGGTGAGCCGCCGTTACTGCTGGACAAGAGGCCGTTGACGAGGCCGCCAGGCGTGTCCTGCACCGGGAGCTGCACAGGTGGCGGTCGTACGGCCTGCCCTGGAGCCTGCGCGGTGCGTCCCTCCGACAGTACAGTGGGCAGCAGCTCGCGACACAGGTGCACAAAGTTGCACTTGTCCTCGAAGCGGCAGCACGGGGAGCCGTCCTTGCGCGCGTGGAGGCGGCACAGAGAGGAGAGAGGGACAACCAGCTCCGCGCCGAGCCATGGCTGGGAGCCGACGTTCTGGGCCCCCGCCAGTGCGCGCAGGCCGTTCGTCACGCACAAATCGGCCAGCCCGATGCGGTGCACAATATCGCCGTCGTCGTTCTTGAGCGAGATGACGACACCCGCTGGGATGCCGGTTTCATCGCTCGGTGCGCCGTGGCGTTTGCAGCACGTCGGCTCAGCCAACGCACTTGCCCGGAGCTGCATGATCACGGCGCGATCCGCGTGCGCCTGATAGCAATTGGCCCCCTGACGGCAGCGTCCCTCGAGGAAGATGCGGCACAGAGAGGGGACGCCCTCACGGTGGATGGCGCGCGTATCCTGCATGGCGTCCATCGGCACAAACAGTGTTTTGCTCCCGGGATCAACCACAGGAAACGTACCGGGTGGAACAGAGCCGACATTGAACACGGTCTGTGGTGCCGCGTTGCGGCCCTGCTTTTTTCCTCGCTTTCCGTGACCAGAATGCATCGGGGCAGAGGGGAACAGATTAGCAAGCTAACGTCAACTGAAAAAAAAAACAATAACAAAAAGGCTGTGAAGAGAAGAAAACAAAAACAGCGAAAGAAAGAAAGAAAGAAAGCGTCAGCACTGTGAAGAGACCAGTCAGAGAACTCAACAGCGTTGCTGATGCACACACACAAGTTGTTGAAGAATGGACAGAAACAAGAAAAATGCGGCAGGTATGGGCTAAAAAGAAAAAAAACTGCCTTTTCGCTTATTAGCCTTATCAGTAAAGTTCTTTTTTATGCTTAGTTGTCGTGCAAGCAATGGTTAGCAACGCGTGTTTATCTGGCTGTCGGACTTGAAGCTGCGCTTTGTGCGGGTCGAATCCAGAAGTAGGGAAAAACAGAGAAAAAAGCACAGATGTCTTGACGGAGGTTTAAAAAAAAAAAAAAAGATGGAGTATCTACCTGCTTATCAGTGTGATGCACAAAAGATGAGCTCGCAGTCAAATAGGAAGAGAAAGAGGAGAAAACCTAGGCTCGACAGTCGTATATGTTTTGTTGTTTCGCTTTTCTTGCAGCCACGTGATCGAAGCAGGTAGCACAAGCGGGAGCAAAGTCGTGAGAAGGAAGGGGGAGAGGGAGGAGGAACAGAGTGTGTGGGGAGCAGAGAAGCAGTCTTTCACAGGCAGAGCTTCAGCACGCGCGTGGCAATATGGGCAGGTGTGGATGGGATGCTTACTGGTGACGAGATAACAAAAGAAACAACAAGTAGTATTGGAACCAAATACGCCGTGCACGGAGATGTGTGTCCCGATCCGGCGGAGTCCCGTGACACTCGCGGCCTTTTGTTTTTTTTGTTCGTTTGTTCGTTTCTTCATTGTTGTTGTTGTTGTTGTGTTACTGGAGGGGGTCTTCCTCCGCGTGGGTGCCACACGTGTTTGTTTCGTCCAGTGAACAAGTGACTGGCAAACACAGTGTGTACACGGCTTACATTTCCTGCATCACGAGCGAGGCCGTGCCGCCGAGGAGCACGTGGTTCTTGCCGACGAACGCCACGGCGTTCACAAGGTTACTCGCGTCATCCGACGCCGCGTCAACGCGCTGAAGGACTTCGCCGGTCGTTTGCGAAGGTGAGATGCAGTGGGCACTGCCGTCCGCGGCAGGGACGGCGATGATGTCGCTTTTCCAGCACCAATCGGCCCGCAGTAACTGACGTCGATCGGCGTTTTGCGACACAGGAATGGCGGCCAAGCAGCGCTCCGCTCGGCTGGTCGCGAACGGCTGGATATCCAGAATCCTCAGTGTGCCGTCGAGACTGAGTGCCGCCACTCGCTCGCCGCGGGCATCAGGACAGAGGCTCGCCACGACCTCCTGCGACGTGTGCAGGCAATCCACTGCCGCGCCGGTCATCCGCAGATCGAACCAGTGAACGGACCCGCAGGCGTCGCCAACAAAAAGAGAGTCGGCTGTGCAGCAGGAGGCGGTGATGGGGACCTTCAGATTTGTCCACGTGGACATGACGGTCCCTTGACGGCGGTCGCACTGTGCGAGGTAGCCATCGTCGCCGCCAAAGTAGAAGCGCTCGTCCGTCGCCACCGCGATAGTGTTCACCACCGGCCAAGGATTGCGGCCGCGCACGGCACCGCGGGAAATGGAGTCCACGACCGTGCCACGCTCAACGTGCCATAGCTTCACGCAGCCATCACCCTGCGCGGCGACCAGCGTGCGGCAATCCAGAAACTTGGCGTCCACCACAGCCGGACCGCGCGACGCCATCTTGCACACATTCTCAATCGCCCCGTCATCGCGGAGTCGCCAGAGAAGGCTCACGCCATCCGCACTGCTCGATGCGAAGACATTGCCATGCGTTGCCAGTGCCAAGATCTCCTCATCGTGGCCGTGAAGGGACCACCTCGACTTGGGTAGTGCACCGGCTGCGTCCGCGCGAGGCCTCAACGTGGAAGGTTGGGCAAGAAGCGCCATGGAATACACACTGTACGGCAAGGTCAGCAGTGACTGTGGGTGACCGCAAAAAAAAAAAAGAACACAATATGTGTGGAAGAAGAAGGGAAGCGGGAGGCGGGAGGATGCACAGGTGCAGAGATGCAGGGGAAGAAGACGCAGAGGCACGCGAGCAACGCTGCAGCTTAGTGTGTGTGTGTGTGTGTGTGTGTGTGTCCGTGTACGTGGTGAGACGTCGACGAAAGAAAACACAAGCACAGATAGCCAAGACATTGAGCTGTGTGAAAACAGCGCAGTACCAGTATAAGCACCAGTATGGGCACAGAGACGCGCAGATAGTGCAATCCGCAGACTACACGGCATGCAGTGGTGCCATCTCTGTCGCCGCACCAAGCTGAGTAAAAGTAGAGTGAGGAAGAGGCGAAATGCGCGCCGCACTGACAGTTTCTCTTGTGTTGTAGTTATTGTCTGTTTCTTTTGGAATGCTTTCCTTTTGATGAGAGCTAGTACCAAATTCTTCCTTTTTTTTTTCTCTTTAACATGCGCAACAAAGAAAAAAAAGCGAAACAAAAAAAAACACGATGCGATTCATAGACTCACCACGATATCTCCTCCGGCAGGAAAAGCAATGTCCCAAGTGCGCGAACAAACACACGCGCACACACACAAAAAAAAATCTAACCACAGATGCCGACCACAGATATCGGCCACAAAGAAAAAAAAAGAGGAAAAGAAGAACACTGACGCAGACCTCTGGATCAGCGATAGGTGCACGAAATGTGACTGTTGTCTTTCTTCTTTTTTTTTTTGAGAAAATGAGAAACCGCGTGAAAGACTATGAATGACGGAAGCAGTGGAGGTGATGAGCGACGATGAGAAAAAAAAGGGGGAAAGGGAAAACACGAGGATGATCATGTGGACCCGTTGTCAGCCGCTGGTTTCTTCACTGCCGTGGCGGGCGGTTTCTTGCGCACAGCGACTCCGGCAGACTTGGCCCGGGTGGTGGTTGTGGAGGGTCGCGTCGCATCGGACGTCTTCTGAGAGGCGGAGTCCTTGCGGAGGAAGTCGCCTCCTCGCGGTGTCGAGGCGTGCTTGGCGCTGCCCGGGTGGAGGGACGAAAACACGCTGAGGTTCGTCGGCGTGCGACCGTGCAGGGTCCCGCCGGTCAGCGACGTCCTGCCCGAGTTGTCCTCGCTCGTGCGCGGGGTCCGGCCGGCGCGCGGCTTGCCCAGCGAGGAGCTGACGGTGGCACCACCGCGGGTGACGGCGGCGGTGGGCGGTGCCGATGCGTTGGCGCCGCCAGCGCGCGGGGAGATGGGCTCGGTGCGCGCCTTGGCAGCCGAGGGGCGGAGGCGCGGGGTGGGCTTGCGCTGCACGGCCGCCTCGTGGTTCCAGTTGGTTCTATTCTGGTTGCCGGGCCGCTTGAAGGCGGCCGCGCCGTCAGTCGCCGCCGACGTCAGTTGGTCGATGTTCTCCTCCAGCCACCGCATGTCGCGCGGGGAGACGGTGCCCTCGTGCAGGCAGTAGTCTGTCGACACGAGGACATCGACAAGAGCGAGGAAAGTGGTCTGTCGCAGGCCCGACGACTCCTCGCGCTCGCCCGGCTTGAACGACTTCATCAGTGTCTTGAGACCGCCCAGGTACTTGTCCCAGAGTCCCTTGCTGTTGGTACTCATGGTCAGAATATCCACCGTGTTGTTCATCCGCCGCGTCATGGCGGGCGTGGCCACGAAGCACACGCCCTTGAGCTTCGTGAGCTTTTCCTGCAGCGTGGCGCTCATGTCGTCTGAGTGCGCGGACTGCATCGACGAGCCGCGCGGCAGCGAAGTGGACAGATCGCCACCCTCGCGCGACTGGAGGAGCAACAGATTGCCAGCTTCCTCGTACACCGCCTGAAGCAGTGCGGCACTGACTTCGCTGTTTTTCTTGGCCGTGGCCAGAACGGCCTCCAGCGTCGGCGCCTCCCCGCTGCGCTCCGCGACTGACCCGCCAGTGTACATGGTGTTGATCTCCTTCGAGAGGCCTGACCCGATCATGCGAATGGTGTTCGTCAGCATGCGGTTGACGGTCGTCAGCGCGTGGAGGCTCAGGCACTCGGTCGTCTGCACGGTGTCGTCGCACAGCGCCTTTCGGATCGCCAGCAGGTTATCCGGAACCTTGGCGTCACGGCGACTCGGCGGTGGGAAGGCAAAGTCGAGCAGCAGTGCCAACGACCACTGCAGATCAAAGTACGTGCGCTTCACCTCGTCGACAAGCTCGCCAGAGAGGTTCTTCAGCCCGACGGCGTGCACCACGCCTGGGGCCGTCTGCGCGCACAGGCTGAGGGAGAAGGAGTAGTTGCCAATGACAAAGCGGGAGCAGTCAGCCAGGCGGATACTCACCTTCTCACAGACGTAGTGCAGCTGGTCCTGCTGCCGGCGAATGTGCGCCGTGTTGGAGAGGAAAGGCAACGTGACAGAGCAGTCGCTGGGGCCGATGGTAATGTCTAGCGTGGCAGCGGAGGTGTCGAACGGCCACATGAGCGGGCCCTTGTACGTCGCGGGTGGATTGTTGAGAATGACCCAACTGTCCCCGTTCACATTGGCAAGTCGGTCCTCCAGCACGGCGCATCGAGCCACCAACTCGGCCTGCTCGGTGGCGCCCTGGAGCTCGGTGCCCTCTTGGATTGTGCGCTTGCATTCCTCTGCAAACTCCTTCGAGCACAGCTCCCAGTCCAAAATGCGCGAGTTGTCGGTCGCGTCCTCGACGGCGGTCTGTACGAGCACGTACCGGAAGGCCAGCTGCTTGCCGACAATGATGCGGTCATTGTGACTGAGCTTCTGCTCCTCGGCGAGCAGCTTGCCGTTCACAAATGAGACGCCACACTCTGGTCGCAGGAAGACATCGAGGCCATCCCGGCGGATGCGGCAGTGCGGCGAGTAGACGCTGCGGTGGGTGATGTCGCCGGCTGCACCGGGCGGGAGCACAACAAAATCGACTGGGCTGGCGTTCGTGGCCTCGCCGACAATGTACGTGGTGTCCTCGCAAATGGCGTGTGCAAGCTTCTCGCCAACCACGAGCTTGGGGTTGAGGCTGACAAAGTATGGGCCGGAAAGGTTGGGTGAGAAGTGCTGCTGCTCGCTCACCATCAGCGACCACGCCCGCACGTCCTGCATTCGCACGCGCGATCCCACGCGCTCGTCGCTGCCGATCGATCTCTTGCGGCAGTGCTCGTACAGTGTTGTAATGGGCGCTTCGAGTGTCGCCTTGTCAGCGCTGCACAAGGACGAGCCGGGCAACAGGACGCAGATGGAGGAAAAGCGGCAGCCAACAGCCGTGGCGGCACCCTCCACGGCGTTGACCAGCTCGTCGCCGCCAAAGTCCTTACTGGGGCAGATCACGCACGTCAGTCGGCGGTCAGCGAAGTTGAAGGTGCTCTGTGTCGGCACCACTGTCGAGGCGAGGATCGTCGAGCAGGCGTGCGTGCCATTCTCCTCCTCGACCACGGCGTCGATGTCCGTCAGCCGCTCACACCGATACTGAACGAGGTCGCCCACGTCCTCGTCCACAAACGACACGGTAATTTGGGTGTGCGAGTCGGGCGAGGCACGAATGTTCTCCGCAAAATGCGAAAACAGTGTTTTGCAAAGTCCTTTGCTCTTGACGCGCTCATCCAGGAAAATAACGATGAGGTACCCCTTCGTGCGCTCACTGAGTACATCTGCAATCACGCTCTGTGCGTTCTCGTCACAGTACCGACGCATGCCACCGAACTTGGGAAGCTTCTCCGGGCTCCCGCAGGCAGCGACGAACACATCCGTCAGCAGACTCATGTTGACTTTGCTCGCGTTCTCTCTCTCTCTCTCCTCCCTCTACGTGTAGATGAATCGTCTTCTTTTGGCCGCGGCAGAACCGAAAGAAGAGAAAAAAAAACTGGAATGTTCATCATAGAAAGTGGAGCAGGCAGTTGAAACAACGAGAGAGCACAGCGAAGAGGTTGATGAGAACATGTGAATGGATGCGTGTTAGAGCGGGAGGTGTAAGAAATTATCCATGTCATTGTGGATGGCGGAAATGGTCGGAGGCGGTCATGGAAGAAAACAGACTGAGGCAGATGTATCCTTCTATTTGTGCGAGGCAGTATGTGCCGCATTAGTCCAGGTGCGTAGTTCCATAGATTTCCATGTCTATCGGACCATGCATCCGTATCTGGCATAACTAGTGTGGGTGCGTGCAAGCTTGTTTTTTCTTCTTTTTCTTCTTTTTCTTCGTCTGAGCCCGGCATCATGTAGATGGGCTGTGGTGCTGATAATATACTCTGCAAACAAAGACAAGGAGCGCGGTCATGGGACACCGGTCTACGGTGTCTGGCCAAAAAGACACGCATGTGCCCAGGTAGCAACAGGCAGCACGGTGTAGACAAAACAAAATCTAAAAACTCGGTCACTGCGTTGGTAACAGGTTTTCTCTTTTCCATCTCTTGACGGTGGTGTATCTATTGTGCGTTTCGCGGTGGCCTTGATCAGGGCAAGACGCTGTGCAAGGGGTCGGGTGAGTGCGTCAGCCTATGAAAGCAAGTGTGAACGAAACGTCATGCATAGCGCAGTTGCCAGCAAGTCGGAACACTGGGTTGATGGGATGGAAGGGAATGGGAAAGACAGCGACGCTACGGCTTCGCTGCCAGCAGATCATCCAGGTCAGCAACGTCAAACAGTTGCTCATCAGCAAAGTCCACGAAATTCTTCTTGAGAAAATCTTGCAAAGCCTGTCCGGACAGCTTATCGCCTTCACGCACCAAGTTGTCTTCCACGTCCTCCGGCGTTGGTACATTTGCATCCGCCGAGTGCGATGCCTCAGCGTCCTCCATGTTCGTTTCGTCCTCGCTGCGTTGGCTGTTGCTGTCGCTTTCGTCAGCGACGTACATCTTGTGGGCTCTGCGTCGATCGGTCGTGGCCGCGTTGGACGTGCGGGATAGAGCTTGGGGCTGCGTCTCGGCCATCTGTGGCGCTGCGGAGCGCACCGACGGGCGATCGGCGTCCTTGCGCGCACGCTTCTGAGTAGGCTCCATCGTGATAGCTCGCGCACGTGTTGTAAGGGGAGACGAGTGCTGTCAAATAAGAGAGGGATGAGAACGCGGGGAAGAAGAAGAGTGAAATAATGAGGTGTGTGGTAGAAAGGGGACAAAACCAGAAGCCCCCGTCTACGTGAATGTGCCTGGATAGATGCCAGGAGAAAGTCCGCGCACGCCAGTGGCTGCGTGTCGTTGACCTCTCTCGCACACGCTCGCACACATTACCACTTTCAAGGCTCGTGCGCATGTGGGCGTACGTATGTGTGTGTGTGTGTGTGTGTGTGTCCTGGCGTAGGCGAAGCGCGGGAGACAGCAGCGCGATTCACTGCTCGCTCGATGCACCAATGCCATCACGTTGGAGTGTTCTATGTATTTTTCTACGCGCTCTGGTTCGGCGTAACAATGGCGAACAACAACAAAACAACAACAACACAAAGCAAACGCTTTGCCAAACACGCGCAACATCTGCACGTCTAACCGTCCGCCCACAGCCGGGCTGGTTTCACGGCGACGGCGCCACACGCACTGGCTAGACTAGACAACTATGAGTGACCTCTAGTCGTGGTGATAGTCGGTGTAGAGCGTCTTGTCCTTGGTAAAGGTACGTTCGGCCTTGGTGGTGCTGGCGGGATTGGTGGCGTAGCGCGACGGTTTCCAGCGCGCGGTTGTACTCACGTGCGGGCCCATGAGGCCCACATTGCAAAACAGACGCTTCACGGGGCGGTGGTGATAGTTGCACAGCTGAAGCTTATCCTCCATCATGTAGCGCGCCAGCACGTGCACGCCATCTTTTTCGACACGGTCGAACGGGGCGAAGCGGGTGTCCCAGGGATCAGCTCTCTTGGTGGAGCTGAACTCCACGTAGCCGCGAAGGCTGTCGGCAAGCACCCTGTGGCGGTCGAGCAGGTACTCATCACGCCACTTTTGAGCCTTGTCGTGAAAGCCGGGACCAACCTTCGGGCGCTTCTTTGGCTTCGCCCAGAAACGGCGTTGCAGTACAAGGTTCGACAGAGGCACAGTGCATCCGCGGAGATCAGCCCCGCTGACGAACAGACGCTGCCTTTGCATATTTGTGTTCCCCTATCTGTGCGAGTTGGAGTGGATAGTTTCGTGCGCGTACACACGTGCGCCAGTCAAAGTGACCCAGCAAAAAAAAAAAAGAGAGAGAGAGAGAGAAAGAGAAAAGGAGCGAAAGCAGGAGTAGGCAGAGGGAAGACAGGGGGGGGCGTGAGGGGGAGGGAACATCGTTTGCACCAGATCTGGCAAGCACCGGCGCACATCCACGCGCCTGGGTGGATCTCTCTCCGTTTCATGAGAGCCGAAAGGGACCGGCATTTGGTAGAACGAAGGTATAGGGAGAGATATTTTTTTTTCTGTTTCACCGTTAACAGTGTGACAGCTGTGTCTGCTTGCTGGTTGTGCCTGATTGCGCATGCGCCATCGGCCTATTTTGCTCGTGGGTGATGCATTCTTATACTTGGTGTTGTTGTTCACGCTTCAGTTTTGTTGATTAATTTGTGACACCGTTTCACATGCCGAAGTGGCGTGGTCTGTGTTTGTGCGTGTGTGTATGCATTACACTTAGTGCTTGTCGCCCAGTTCCTTCTCCAGCATCGCCATGCGTTTTTTCATCGCCTCCAACTCGCGACGGAGGGCTTCATTCTCGTCAGCCATGTCGTCATCCGAGCTCTTTGGCGACTGGGCTGGCTTGGTCACACCTCTCGACGCGGCCGCAGATGCCGTTGCCGCTCGCTCATTCCACTCGACCTCCTCTCGGAATGTGGTGTACGCCTCCCGTCCCATTTCAGCCTTGCCCATGGCACGCTTCAAGCGCAGCTCCTCAGCTTGCTTTGCGCTCAGCTTCCGCATGTATGCCTCGCGCACCGCTTCGCGCACAACCTCTGCCGCCGCCTCATCCTCTAGGTCCTCTGGCGACCGCGCCAACGCCGCCGCCATGGGGTCTTGGGGTGCCGCTAGGTTAGCAAAAAAGTCATCAACGCGCGTCTCGAGCTTCGCGTTGAATATTTTGTCGGACTCCGGACTCTCCATGTGAGACAGTTCGTCCTTGCGAATAAAATTGGTCAGCGTCTCGCCAATGCCGTGCTTCCGAATGTTCTGCTCGCGGTGTAGGTCTTCTTGAATCGTCTTCAACAGGCCGCCTGACAGCATGGAGGTGCCGAGGATGCTGTCAGCACCGAGGCCACTTAGCTGGCGGACTGAGGCGCACGTTAAACCGAACGTGCACGGGAACAAGGCACCGAGTCTCTTCATGGTGACCAACACGTCATTCACTGATGTGCGAAAAAAAAAAAAGATGGGTTGCGTTCTCTCAATTATGTTGAGCCAGCAACAGAGTCAGTTAGAGAAGAGAAAGGTGTGTGGGAGGGGGAGGGGGAGAGAGAGAGAGAGAGGACTAGCTGCGCGGACGTGGAACATACTGAGAAGGAACGGAGAAGGACGGAGAAGAAGTAACACCTGAGTAAAGTGGTGGTGAGCGGAAGGCACCCATGGAGACCCGTCACCCTTTGAGAAAGTACGTATTGCTTACTACGTGAGCTTGTGTGTCAGTTTTTTTTCTTTGTTTGAAAAAGGATTGTCAGAAGCAGATGGTGGAGTCAGTCCAAAAGGATGGGCTCCGTGAAAAAAAAAAGCAGTGCACTCGTTCATAAACATGAAGAGGTGAAGGGAGAATTTTTTAAAAAAAGGAAAAGTCTGCGGTTGGCAGTGCTGCAAAGAGCTACAGCGCGGTGGAGAAAGCGCTTGTTTGTGAGAGCACGGACACTTCCTCTGGGACATACATATCCATGGAAATGCGAGTGGGTGTCAGTGAGCAACGCTCACTTTCCCCAGTTGCGGGCGGCGACTCGGGCATCGCGTGCCGGTGGGGGTCTTGCAGCGACTGAAAGTACTGATACTCGCCGCAGCCCAACTGGCAAAAGCCACACAACGGGTGAACAAGTTGTAGCCAGAGCTCCCCATCGGCACTGCGACACACACGTCGCTGCGCGCGCACCTGGTCGCCATAGTGAACGACGTGAGGCACCAGTTCCGCTGAGAACAAGGGATCGGCACGCACCAAGATGTCCCCGTGTGGGTAGCAGGCAAAGAGGGCCACAGTCTGGTGAAATGCGCTCGGAAGCCACGGTGGTGAGCAGAGAGCGCCGGTGAAGTCGCTGGCCTGCAAGATGGCGCGGGTGCTCGGTCGCGACTGCCGATGGCGAGACAGGAGGGCGTTGGTGATGTCGCAGAGCTGTGCAGGGCGGACGGTGCCTTCAGGCGTGAGCTTCGTCTTCACACTGAGGATACTCTTGGCAACCTCTTGCAATGTGAGGCCGTCGAATGGAGTTCGGTCAGTCATGAGCTTGTGCAGGAGCACGCCGAGCGCCCACAAGTCCGCCCGCCGTGTGTACGAGTGGCCATTGAGTAGTTCGGGTGCCAAGTAGAGTGGGGTGCCAAGGCGCGTCTGGGCCTTCGCGTCCGTGGACGACATATGCTTGCTCAGGCCAAAATCGCCAATCTTCACGATGGGCTCAGGGCCCTCGCCGTAGTGGAGAAACACATTTTCCAGCTTCAGGTCGCGGTGGATCATGTGCCTCACATGAATGTGATCGAGGCCGACAATGATCTGCGTGGCGATGGAGAGGAGCTGAGGAATCGTGAGGGGGAAGTGAGTGCTCAAGTACTGTTCAAGGTCTCCACCATTGCAGTACTCCAACTCCAGGTAAAAGTGGGCATCGTGTTCGCTGCACCACGCCCCGTGAATGTGAACAACATGATCGCTTGTCAGCGCCCGCATGTTCGCCGCCTCCGAGACGCTGTACGCGGAGCTACAGCCTTCTTTGGAGCGCTTTACCACACGAAGCTGCCCAGCACTGGTGCGGACGAGAAAGGCATCGCCAAACACGCCGCTACCGAGGTGCTCTATGCAAGACATGCCGCGCTCGGCCAGAGCAAGGCCAATGACCTCGTCCAGAGTAGTCGTCATGAGTCGCACTAGGTGTATTGCCGCAGGAAAAGGAGACGGCGAGAAGACAGCGAAGGTGGGTAAAATAGGAACGGCGCTTGCTGGACGACGACCTTCACAAGCTGCTGATGAGCGAATGCAATGATGGGCAGGGGAAAATATATGGATGCAAGCAAAGGCAGTTAGTCTATCTAAATAAGTACGTGCACAGACACACACACACACATATATATATATATATATATATATATAGGGGTAAGATGAGCAGAGCAATAAGAAGCGTGTTAGACAACGGGGAGTAGTACAAGGCGGTATGGATGGTGAAACAGGAGACGGTACAAAATATGCTAGGCATGAACATGCGTATGAAAGGACTGTGGGCGTTTGCAGAGCGCACCCTGCCCAAGCCCCAAGTTATATATATCTTTCAAGGGCTGGGCATATTCTTGTTTGCCCGCATCGCCGAATGAGGTGAACTTTTTCTTCTTATGTCGATAGTTGGTTTGTTGTTGTCCGAGACCATCAATACCTCTTATTGCTGTCCTGTTGTTGGAGTTGCTGCTGTTGTTTCACACGACGCTTCACACACACACACACACACACATTGCCGGCTCAAAGATGCGAAGGGATGTCAATGCGCATCTGTCGTTCACAAGGCGTGAATCCCTTGCGTTTGTAAAAACTGACCGACCGTTCGGCACAGTCCAAGATGACCTTGTAGCAGTGATTTGTGCGCGCCACGTCGAGAAGTGATTCAATGAGTTGAAGTCCCACACCTTTTCCACGACAGCTCTCGCACGTCACCACATCCTCAATGTGACCAACGCACATAGCATTCCGCGTGAACTTTTGCTCAATGAGCAGCGAGGCGGTCCCAACCACTCTGCCAGACGCGTTTTCGACGGCAACTTTGGTGATGATACCCGACGCACAGCGCTTTTGATGGATTTGCACAAGTTCGGCGTGAGGCAGCAGTGGCGCATCGGTGAGAAATGCGAGGAGACGGAGAATACTCTCCAAATCATTCGCAGTTGCGTCGCGCACAGAGTAAGCCTCACATGACATGATGGGCAAACGCAATTATAATGAGTGGAACGAGGATGAGAGGGAAGGGGATGCAGAAGAAAAGAAAAAAATCCGATGTGTCAATAACTGACAGTGTTGCACCCCCTGAATGGAAAAAGACACGAATGTATACAACGCGCAGTCGAATATATCAAGCGTCGTTAGTTAAGGGTGAAGGAAGGAGGAACGGGGAGGGGGAGAGCAAGGAAATGGGATTGGTGAAGAAGTGATCCGGGCTTTTTTTTGTGTGTGTGTGACCATCATGGGAAAATGAACGCATTCACGAATGCACATCATCTGATGGCAAGACGGGAAGAGTGTGGGCACACATGTTTGTCGGCATGAATGGAGCCAAAAGTCGTCGAGGGGCGGGTGCGCAAGCACGCGAGGGGTAGGGAAAGAGAAGAGGAAAGTGTCCCCAGAGGTGCTCACAACTTGGCGTTGGGGTTAGAATGGCTCAACATTACGGCATAGGCGCCGGGAACACGCTACTTACGGACAACGTCAGGTTAGAAGAAAAGAGAGAAAAAGTGCGACGAATTCTATGAAAAGCGTCAGCGCGCTTTGCTAGCTGAATGCACTCTTGAACTGGCTGTTCGGTTGTGTGTAAGTTCCAGCTAACGCAGAAATGCTCGACTTCTGGAACGCTGACGTACCAGACGAAAACGCCGAGGTTGGGACTGCACCGAGCGCCGCCTGCGCTTGACCGGGCTGTGCGGCAGACGCGAACGCGCTGCCACCACCACCGGAGGGGTTGTTAAACGCGCTTGCAGTCCCAAACGCCGACTGCTGCTGGGGGTTAGATCCAAACCGCGACTGCTGCTGAGGGTTCGATCCAAACGCCGACTGCTGCTGAGGGTTAGATCCAAACGCCGACTGCTGCTGAGGGTTCGATCCAAACGCCGACTGCTGCTGGGGGTTGGACGCGAACGCCGACTGTTGCTGGGGGTTGGACGCGAACGCCGACTGCTTCTGTGCGGCAGACGCGAACACGTTAGCTCCACCACCGGAGGTGTTGGCTGAGGTGCTTGCGGGTCCGAATGCCGACTGCTGCTGGGGACTAGCACCAGCCGCGAAGGCGCTGGCAAACGGCGAGACACCTGGCTGTCCCTGTGGCTGCGTAACAGCTCCACCAGCGAACGCAGAGCCTCCTTGCACGTTGCTCTGCTGGCTGAACGCGCTGTGGAAAGTGTTCGGCTGGGCAGCACCTTGACCTGGAGCTGCGGCGCCACTGCTGTTAAACGCGCCAGCAAAGGGGCTACCAGCGTTCATCGCCGGGGGTGCGACGGATCCAGCTGCGTTGAACATCGACGTTGTAGAGGTGGCCGTACCAGCGTTGACCGGGGATGGAAACGGCGAGGCAGCCTTGCTGGCGTCAGGCACCGCAGCGGGCTTGCTCGCATCGGCGCCCGGAGCGGCAGCGGCNCGTCAGGCACCGCAGCGGGCTTGCTCGCATCGGCGCTCGGGGTGGCAGCGTTTGGCGCAAAGTTGAACAAACCGGCGGGCTTGCTCGCATCGGCACCGGGTGCGGCGGCGGCAGGGGTTGGGCTGAACGAGGCAGCCTTGCTGGCGTCAGGCACCGCAGCGGGCTTGCTCGCATCGGCGCTCGGGGTGGCAGCGTTTGGCACAAAGTTGAACAAACCGGCAGGCTTGCTGGCGGTGGACTTGTTAGTGTCGGTCGTCAGGGATTCGCCTGCATGCGGCTTGAGTGGTGGCTTGTTGACTCCAGTTTCACGAGACGCATTCAACGGTGCCTGAGCGTCTGGGTCCTGGTTTTTTGTGGTAAACGGAGACGGCTTCATGGGGTCGACAAGTGTGGACTTCTTCTTGTCCGTCAGCGTACTGGGGTGCGACGTTGCCGTCTTCGATGAGTGTGGCGCGTTGAATTCCGGAAGGCGTGAGCGGACGTTTTTTTCGTCCGTCCCATCGTCCTTTGTAATCGGGAGCGGGTCTCCTAGTTTGGCCTTTTCGCGGCTGTTTTTTTCGCTCGACTGCTTTCCATGTTGTGTCTGGGGCGTGGGCTTGCTCTCCCGGTGCTCCATCTCCTCTTTGGCAACAAATCGAGCAACATTGTCCGGCGCATCGCGTGGTGTGTAGCCAATAGCCACGCTGTTGGACTGCGATGACTTTTGGTGAGTCAGTCGTTCTCCAGCATGAAGGACTGTCGGCCTCACCTCCCGGCAAAGAAGGTACAGGCCATCGATCCCACCGAGAAGGACACCAGGAGACTGGTCTGCTGCCTCGGTGTGGCGCGCATAGGTGGACGTCATTAGTGGCCTCCGAAGGTGGCGCTCGTGAAAATTCTCGATTGACGCCTCCAGTGATGGCAGCTGCTCCTGCGAAAAGCGACGAACCTCCTGCTGTAGCGCCTGAATCTGTGAGCACAACGCTTGAAGGGAGCCAGACTCTGTGTTGGCCATGTTCAAAGCCTCATCGCAGAGGGCATCCAGTCGGCCGGACGCCATTTCGGCGCGTTTGTTGGAAAAAGTAGATGAAAGGAAAAATAAGTAATTGGTATGGGGTCGGTCTGACGAAGAGCGTACTATCTGTCTGTGTGAGTGCGTGCGTGCGTCTATCCAAAGAGAGTCACGCAACGAGTCGCTCAGCGAAAAGAAAATGTGAGAGGAAGCTACAGCGCAGCTTACACGCAAAAGGGCGAGGCGTTGTGGAGTTGAGAGGGAGGCAGGGAATGTGGGGTTAGAAGAGCGAGAGGAGAGGAGACTCAGAGAAGAAAAAAAAGCTGTCGTCGCGTGGTACTGCGAGGTGTGAAGAGTGATACGGTGCATCCATCAACGGAGTGTCAACCTAAGTATTCGGCGCATACGTCACTGAACTAGCGCGAGTACCAGGCAGTCGAAGAGCGGTGTACGCTTCGGGAGCGGGTACCACTTTTGGCTGCAAGTGTGGATATCTCTATTCGCTATAGCGAGAGGTCACCAAAGCACTCCCAGACTTGCAGCATCTAAATGCACTGGATTCTTGCTGAACAATAACAGACAGGCAAAACATGTTGGTCGTTCGCATTGTCACTCAACAGCAGTGACAAATCTGGGCGGCAAAACGCTTAATTATCGACAACACACACGATTTGATTTGATTGTTTGAAGTTGTTGTTTATGCGACCCTCGGCGGTCAAATGCGACGTACAGCGTGCATCTAGGCGGAAGCCTGGTGTGCGCTCACGACAATTTCCGGAACGCGCTCCGCAAGTGTCGTTGGGCGCCTGTGGGAGGTGCGGGTGCTTCGGGAAGAGATCTGCCCTGTTCGCGAAGCAATAGCACATCGTCCGTACCTTGCAGTGCCGCCAGCGCCTGGGCGCCGAGCATGAATCGCACATCCTGAACCACTTCGTGTTTAAACTTCGACAGATCAGCGTCTGCCTGGTCGTGGATGGCTTTCACCAATTCGCGATCCATCTTGTCGCGATCGTCCAGCCAGATCTCGCGGTTGCGCTCAAGCTCATCACGCACGTCCAATCGCATTTGCTTCAAGGCGCGCTTCTCTGCCTCCACAGCGGCCACATCGAAGGTGGTGTCAATAGTTGTCTTCACGCGTTCCTCGAGCGACTTGTCGAGGGAATCGCGCTCAGCTACGGCTTCCTGTCTAGCAGCCGTGAGGACGCTGAGCACTTCTGTGCGAAGTCTGACAACCAACCTCTCGTCGCCTTCGGACTTGAGAAGCAAAAAACGCTCCGTCCGCTCTTCACTTTGCACGGTGTGTCGGGAATGTTCCTCGCTCTGCTCAATGATTTGGCAACTCAGCTCGGCGCGCGCTGCTGCCAAATGGAAAGAGTCCTCTGAGTTTGCGGCGCGAATCGCGGAAGACTCCACGCCAAGCGGTGCTGCGGTGGGGGGTGAATCTGAGAGCTTTTCCTCTGTTGGCTCGTGTGGCACGTCCGGTGCAGTCAACGACGCAGTCGGGCTACGAGCGGGTGCGCTCTCGGCTGCGGTCGGTGCAGGCTTCGACTCGGGTTGCGCCGTTTCAGTCGCGGCGGCGGTTTCGGCAGTGCCAGCGCAAGAGCCACGCACAAATACCTGCTTGATGCCGCACGGCCAGCAGTCCGAGCGCACGGTGCTCTTGCCATTTAGGTGGCTGCCCTG
>JASANQ010001101.1:0-29156 GCA_030849645.1 Wallacemonas sp. Wsd | reverse complement strand
GTGCGTTGTCGTGGGCACTTGTTTGCATGTTTTTCCTTTCTTCGTAGAGACGAGCGCATCACTGCCATTCCCCACGTACGCGATGCTCACGGTAGCAGGTGATCTTCAATTCTCCCAACCACGAGCTGGCGCGCGCAAAAAGAGCAGTCTCTCTCACCAGACACGGACCCGCGGAGACACGTGTCATGACTCACAGCCAGCTCGCAGATGAGCGTCCCAAGCACGGACGATGGCTACTAGGTATTCTCGGTGATGGCGATGTTTCCTGTTTGTTTGTTTCTGCGCAAGTCCCGCTCTCCCATCTTGTCTGCGTACCGGCGCATGCTTGGAAAGACGGTCATGGCCGTTGTGTTGCCCGTGTACACAGTTGTTTTCGTTAAAATCTCCATATTCGCTCCACAAACACTCATCCTGCATCTCCCCCTTCATGTTCTACAGCTGCGCCTTTTTTTTTCCCCGCGTGCCGCTGATCTGCGGATTCGAATTTCTTCTCACTGCGCTCCTTCTCGAGCTGCGCCATCTGTCAGCCAGCGCGCAAACACACACACACACACACACACACACACAAAGCCACACACACGCCACAATCAACAGTGCCAACAAGAAAATAAAGTAAGTCGCGACTTTCTGTGTTTCACCAAGGCTCACTTCTGTTTCCGACATGCTGCCGAAGCCGACCACAGTGCTGCTGCAGCGCACGTCTCGCAAAGGCCCGGGAAGTTGGAACCAGCCTGCGTTTGCGCGTTCACCTTTTGCCAGCGGGCCTGGCAGCCGTCCGGGTACCGGTGCCGGTGCTGGAGGGCCGCCCACGTCTGAGGCCGGCGACAGTGCCACTCGTGCGGCACCAGCCCGCGGTTATCGCCCCTCTGCGAAGGCCTCGTCTTCACCACCGGGCACAGCGGCGATGTACAACAGCGGCGATAATCCGTTGTCGCACAGCGCAGAGGCGGGGAGCCCGTTCATTGCCAATTGGAAGGCCGACCCACGCCGTGCCGAGCCGCTCTACCGCGACCCATTCAACAGTTCGCACGCTGGCCAGCGCAAGGCCGGTGGCGCGGACTACTCGCACGCCTCGGCGGCCTCCGACCGGGGCACAGCGGACCCGTCGGCGGAGAATGTGCGGAGCCCGCACCCCGAGCGTGCCGAGGGCAGCGACCGTGGCTGGCTGGGCGGCGATCCGCAGAGCAGCACGCCAGAGGCGGCGGCGATGAAGCGCAACTTTGGTGTCGAGGACTTCTCGATGGTGGACCGCAGTGCGCTGTCGTTGACCTCGCTCATGCGCATGGCGATGGACGCCACGTTCAAGCCGCGTAACGCGGACAGCCGAGCCTACGGCGGCGATGGCCAATCCAAAATGATGGAGCAGCGCGAGGAGCTCAAGAACATGGATCATCGCATTGTGCCTTTTGCTCACGAGGAGCTCCTCAACGACTACCTCAAGAACATTGGCCAACTCCACGGCCCTAGCGGACAGCTTTGCGGCCGCGACGTGCTCAAGGGCCGCCTGGTGGGCTTGCTGTTCTTCACGGAATCGGAGCGCAGCATGGAGTTCATGCGAATCCTCAAGCCGTTCCACGAGAAGCACAACCCTGATTTTGTGGTGGTGACCGTGTCTGCCGCAGGCAAGGAGATGCTCGACGTCGCGCGTGGGTTCGGCTTCTTCCACTGTACCCACCGCGATGGCGCGACGTGGGTAACGCGAGACACGGGCCTGATGATGCGCGGCGTCGTGCCGTTGCCGCGCTTGATTATCGTCAACGGCTCCACAGGCATTGAGATTTGCCGGAGCGGGCTGACGGCCGTTGTCGCACACCCGGACACCTGCTTCAACGACTGGCGTCACGGGGAGCCGGGCCATACCTTTTGGGATTACCGCCACTCCTTTTACATTTGAAGCGAGAGCACACACACACACACACAAAAGAAAAAAATGGAAGGAACATACACTCTTCACAGGTACATGAACAAATCACGCAAAACGCAAAAAGAAAAACAACAACAACCCCAGACCTCCTGCAAGGAAAGCAAGCCAAGAGGAAGGAACGCACAAGACATCCTTGGCTCGTGGGCGATCGTAAATCGAACGAATCTCTCTCTCACTGAGTTCATCTTATCGTTTCCCGCAGTGAGTTGACGAGGCCACCTCTCACACAAAGGGCACGGTGATCATACGACACGCACGCACAGTGAATAGAGCGCTTTATCATCACCTCTCTATCCCTCTCTCTGTCTCTCTACGTCTTTCCGCTCTGTACTAAGAGTCGTTTCTGTGCGACAGTAGACTACGCAAGTTTTTTTTTTTACTTGTTAGATTGCCTCACTGTGTTTCCACACACGTCCCTCTCAACGCCGTCTTTTTTTTTCATTTCCCCTTAGAACCAAACAAACAAACAAAAACCCGAACAAGGAACCAGCAAGGAAACATGGGTAGCGGCGCCTCCACGGATACATCCACCGCGGTCAAGCCCAAAGTGATGGACGCCAACGGTGTCTACACGGACGACCTTCTCAAGGTCTCGCTCGATAGCCCCGAGTACACGAACGGGAAGCCGGATCTGCGATACCAAGACGCACAGGGTCGCACACTGCTGGTGGAGACGACGCCCGAGGAGACCATTGGCTGCTTTACGACGCTCGACAAGGCCGGACGCGTCACGTCGGCACCCGGCCGCCTTTTTCGGCTGGTGCTGCCCATGGCAATGCACGGCGACAGAACTGTCGAGGCCGCCGAGAAGAGCCAAAGCGCGGCCCCGTCGACGACGACGACGACGACGACCGCCATTGCCGCTGCTGCGGCTGCACCGCGCGAAACATCGGCGGGCTCCACCGACTCCGGCTCCCCTGCGGCCGCCGCGGGTGCGCGCCCGTCGGGTGCGGCAGCGCTGAACGAGGAGGCGACGGACCCCGACAACCGCATGCGTCGCTGGTTCTTTTACAACGATACCAAGGACTTTAACATGGTGGTGACCGCGTACTTTGGAGCCTACAGCCAGCTTCATGTGCTGGGCAGCGAGACCAAGATGTGGCGCGAGCTGCCCTCTGGGCTGGTCATTGCGGAGCTCGTTGTGCCACCGCTGAAAACACTTCCATTTGTCGAGGGACTCATGTCTGACGGCTACGACCTGCGCTTCAAGGCACTCAAGGCGTAGGAAAGCGTAAACTCCCCAAAGAAGCTCACGGACAACCGTTGCGTTGATACCCTGGACGGCGGAGAAGAAGCACAAGAGTGATGACGAAGCAGAGAGAAACTGCATGTGCCTCCCAAAAAAGAAGAAGAAAAAGAGATAGACGCCCGGAGGCCCACTGCGGACACAGGTGATCTATATACATCACTATTCTCACTCCCACATACATGCACAAACAGCCGATGGTGATGTGTCTTGTCCGATTGTTTTTGCTCTCTTCTTCTTCTTCTCAAGCAGAACAGTGGCGCTGATTTCTGGTACGAGCCGCATCTACCTGATGAGATACACTTGCTCTTCCAGATGTTTAGCCTCACGTGTTTCTGCGCGTGTCCATGTGTATGGCTTTACTATCACTTTTTTTTTTCTCTTGTTCTCATATGCACCTGTGCGACGCCGCTCGATTGACGATTGAAGTGCTTGCTAATTTTTTTCTCCTTCTTCCCTCTCATCCTCACTGGCAATTTTTTCGGGAGAAACCAAGGCCTCAGAGACACACGCGCACCGGTGATTCCCCTCTTTTCTTTTTGAAAATCAGCATCCTTACTTTCCTCTTGTGGTGCATGTACAATATATTAGATTCCTTCATTTTTTGTTGTTTTTCTCTTTGCGTTAGATGATCAGATACGGTGCCAGTCATACTTTTTTTTTTTTACGTTTACCTTCCCAAGAAGTACTTTGGGTTACGAGTGATAAGAAATGATGAACAGGCACAACACAATGACAAAAAGTGATGTAGAACGAAAGAGAAAGAAAGAGAGAGAAAGTGCAAACCTGGTCTCCGGCACTAAATTGCCACTCCTCGAAGCGCTGAACAGCAACTCGTGACTTTTTTTGTTGCGTTTCTCTCTGGCGTGCCTGCGGCTGTCGTCTTCCTAATTGCGTGCTGACGGCGCGACTTGCCCAGCTCTTTTCCACAGCCTCCTTTCGTCTCTCCCGTTTTCACGCACTTCCGTTTGTGCACAACAGGTATTCTGTCCACATACAATGTAGACATCACTCCACTGACTCCACTGACTCTCTTCTCTTCACTCTTCACCTCATGCCGGCAAACACACTCTCCCCGAGAAACCCCCTTTTTTTTTCTACTTGTTGCTTTGTTGTGAGTACCATCGTGTGAGAAACAGAAAAAAAGAAAGAAAGAAAGAAAGGAGACACCGTACCCAAACGACCTCCAACCACACGAGGCAGATTTTGTTCTGTGACGAAGAAAACACAAGCACAAACACGCAAAAGACAACTCTGGAAAGGCAAACGCGAAGTAGTAGACGGACACGATGGCTCAAACGGAAGCGACTGTGTCGAGCCAGGACGCGAGCAGCACGATGCTGCTCACGGCCGGCAAGTCCAGCCGCGTGAGCTCCAAGGAGATCAAGGATGCGCTCGAGAAGGGCGACATCGCGGCACGTGCGCAGGCCCTGCAGCACCTTATTCGGCTGCACTTGAATGGCGAGTCGCAGAACCACATGATCATGACGATCATCAAGTTCATCACCCCTGTGGACGATCATCTGATCAAGAAGCTTGTGCTGTACTTTTGGGAGGTTGTGGACAAGACCGACAAGGACGGCAACCTCCTCAGTGTCATTATTCTCATCTGCAGCTTTCTGCGCAATGACCTGCAGCACCCCAATGAGTTTGTGCGAGGCTTGACGCTGCGCTTCCTCTGCAAGATCAAAGAGAAGGATTTGCTGGAGCCGCTCATCTCCGCGGTGGTGGCGAACATGACCCACCGCGTGACCTACGTCAGGCGCAACGCGGTGCTCGCGGTGACGGCCATCTACCGGCGCTTCCCAGACCTCCTCCCCGATGCGGCTGAGTCCGTGGAGACTTTCATCCGCGAGGAGACCGACGTGACGTCCAGGCGGAATGCCTTCGACATGCTCGCCGAGTTCGCACCCGATCGCGCCGCGCGCTACCTGCTCGAGTTCCGCGAGCAACAGCAGGACTTCACCGCCTCCGGCTCCGGCTTTTTGCTCTCCGTCGTCGACTTTTGCAAGAAGATGATTCGCGAGAACCCGTACGACAAGGCCACGTACGTGCCCATCCTTTTTGGCGTGCTGCAGGCCAAGAGCTCCTCCGTGCGCTACCAGTGTGCGGCCACGCTGCTGGACCTCTCGAGCTCCCCGACCGCCATCAAGGAGGCCACGCTCACCTTCATCGACATCCTCAAGAACCACAGCGACAACAATGTGCGCCTCATCGTCCTCGACCAGCTCGATCACATGCGTGTGCGCTACCTGACCGTGTTGCAGAGCTCTCTCATGGATCTGCTCTCTGTCCTGCAGAATGGGTCGCTGGAGATTTGCCACCGCGTCATTGACCTCTCCATCGAGCTCATCAACGGCAAGAACGTCAGCGCGTTCACCGCGGCTATGCGCAAGGAGCTCACGCGCGCCTCGCAGTCGGACCTCGCGAGCGTCTTTGGCGTGGACACGAACAGCGTTATGGCGTACCAGCAGGTTGTCATCAAGGCCGTGAAGACCGCCGTGCTGCGCTTCCCGTCGTGCGCGCCGGCTGTGCTGCCCGCGCTGATGGACTACGTCACCGTCGACCTTCAAGTCAGCCGCGCCGTCGCCGAGGTCGTCAAGGAGGTGACGGAGATGCAGCCGCAGCTGCGCACCGAGACCATGAGCCGCCTGATGGAGCTGATGCCGCTGGTGAGCTCGGCGAGCGTCATGCAGACCATCGTGTGGATGCTTGGCGCGTACCTGACCGATGCACCGATGATCCTCAAGGGTCTGCAGGCGCTGCGCACCGCCGTGGAGCCGCTGCCCTTGACACCACCACTGGCCGTGCTCGCCGCCGCCGCCAAGGGCCACGGTGACTCGGCCGCGGCTGGTGCGGCTGGTGCGGCTGGTGCGGCTGGTGCGCGTCCGACCATGCGCGCCGTGACATCCGTTCGCGAGGATGGCGCCTACGTGACCACCTATGTCGCCGACACGAATGTGGGTGGGGGCGGTGGGGCCGCTGGCGGTGGCGGGGACGGCGGCGCGGTGGAGGAGTCCACCTCTGGGCTGCGCATGCTGCTCTGCCGCGGCGAGTACTTCCTTGCCATGGTGCTCGCCTCGTCCTACTCGAAGCTCATGACGCAGCTCTTCATGCTCAGCACCGTCGACGACGCGACCAAGAACACCGCGCGCTCGGAGGCGCTGGTGGTGCTCGAGGAGCTGCTGCGCTATGGCACCCAAGGCACACCGGCCATCCCGATGAGCGAGAGCGTGCAGGAGCACATGCGCCTGTCCATGAAGATCATCCACCAGCCGCGCACGGCGCTGCTCAGCGCGGCTCTGCAGGAATCGCGCGTGCGCGTGGCCCGCACGACGGCGCGTCAGGGTGCCATCCTGACCGACGGCGTCACCGATCTCGAACACGGTGTCTCCCCTGTCGGTGGCCGGCCGGCGATGATTGCGGTGGATGCCCCCATGGTGATCACGCAGCTCAACACGGCGGCGGGCAAGGATGCCATGTACGAAATGGAGGCCGCCGACGAGGCCGCCACCTCCGAGGCCGCCGCGGCGGCGAACGGCGTCTCCAGCGCGGTCAAGGTCGACGCCTTTTTGAAGAAGCTCGAGGAGACCATTCCACTCTCCGGCTTCGAGGAGGACGTGTACTGCGAGGCCAGCATCACCGTCAACCAGTTCGACGTGCAGGTGGAATGGCTTCTCGTCAACCAGATCGACGTGCGACTCGAGAATGTGACGATTGAGCTCATGTCCCTCGGCGGCATGCGCCTGTGCGAGCGGCCGCAGTCCTACACGCTCGAGCCCCGCTCGACGCTGAAGACGCGCACGTCGCTCAAGGTGAGCGCCACCGCGACGGGCTTCATCTACGGCAACGTGCTGTACGACGTGCCCGGCCGCGACCGCTGCTGCATCATTCTGAGCGACATCCACGTGGACATCATGACGTACGTCCGCCCCGCGGTCTGCCTGCCGTCTGAATTCCGCGTCAAGTGGAGCGTGTTTGACTGGGAGAACAAGGTCAACGTGGCCACCAACAAGTACAGCTTGCGCGACTACATCACACTCGTGGCGGATAAGCTGCGGATGAAGCTCGTGGACCCCCTGCCGGCCGAGCACGACGAGGAGCTCGATGTGATTCCCCTCACCACGTCGGACGAGGAGGACACGGCGGACATGTGCGACTTTGTCTCGTGCAACCTGTACGCGCAGACCGTGTTCGGCGAGGCGGCGCTGGCCAACGTGAGCCTGGAGCGCGGCTCTGGCGGTGCCTTGGTGGGCATGGTGCGGGTGCGCTCCAACACGCAGACCATCGCCTATGGGCTTGGCGAGAAGCTCGTCGCCCTCCAACAAAAGGGTATGTTGTAAGCGGAAGGAGGAAAGATGAAGAAGGAGGGAAAGGAAAAGAATGAAAAAAAAAAGGCGAGAACAGACAGCGTGAGTGGGCAAGGGTGTGGTGGGAGGAGGGGAAGGAAGTTGCAGAGGGAGAGACGCAGAATGCACGCGAACAAGCAAAAAAAAAATCTGTTTCAAGTACAGACGTTTTTTTTTTTCTGTTCTCTTCCAGCCTCCCCTATCTACTTCACTCGTTGCTTTTTTCCCATGTACACTCTCATTAGGTCTCTTGGTCTTTTTTTTCCATGTGTTTCTTCGTTTTTTGTCGTAGTTTATGTTCATGTGCTTTTCCTGTCCTCTGCCTTTGTCTTCGGCGTGTTCTTTTTCTGTTGTTGTTTTGTTTTATCGTGAGTCTTGGCAGCGCTGGTCATGTTCATCCGCGTCCCAACCTGCATACGCTTAGAAGAAAAAAAAAATGGAACTCGGAAGTGACGCGGCGTTGCAAGTCAGCCGGTAGGAAAACGGTCCTTCTCTGGGCTTCATGAACACATGTGTGCGCCTGCACGCGCGTGTGTGTGTGTGTGTGTGTATGCGTGCTGGCCACTTTCTCCACGACCGTTGTTTGCTTGAAACAGGAAACAGATGGCACGCAGGTCTCGCGTGCGCCACCATTTCCACCGTCGAAGCCCTCCGCCGCATACAAGTGCCACCAGCTCCTTTTTACTGTTTTTCTTTTTCACGCTGCTCCCCCTCCCCCCCTTCCCCAACCACCTCCCGCACAATGATTACTTTCCCCTCGCTCCACTTTCATTCTTCTCGCTTTCTTGCTCCGCCAAACGTCATCACACATCGAAAGGAAAAAATAAAATAAAAGAGAAAAACAGAACACATCAATCAGCAGTCGCAACCCCACTTAGTCTACCATGTCGGCGATGATTAGCGCGACGGAGATTATGGCTGTGCAGGACGGCGTCCGCAACGACATGCGTGAGGACGGCCGCACACTCCTGCAGCGCCGCCCCGTGGAGATGATCTGCACGCACGGCAGCGCCGCGTCTGGCGTGCGCGGCACCGATGCCGCCGGTGATGGCGAGGACGGCGTCGTTGGCCAACTCGACCAGTACGCGGGCAGTCGTGTGGAGACCCGCATTGCCGACACGGTCGTACTGGCAGCCTCCACGCCCAGCGTGGTCGAGATTGCCCCCGAGGGGGCGCTGGGTGCGGAGGACGAGGACTCCTCAGCCGGCCACAGCCACGAGCAGGACCCGCAGTGCCGCGGCCAGCTGTTCATCTCCATTGATGCCGCTCCGCATGTGGTGGACTACTACGCGCGTGCGATGGGCGGGCGCGGCAGCCGGTACCGCCGCAGCTTCCTCTCCTACCTCGCCTACAATGTCCGCAGCGTCTTTGGGGCCGAGTCCGTCTCCGCGCAGGAGCAGCTCGGCGGCGTCGTCGAGGCGCAGCTTGTGGACGAGGAGGAAGCCGACGACAGTGACGATGCGGGCGACGCGGCCGAGGGCCACAAGGCACAGGGAGACGTCAATGCGGCGCACCACATGCGTGTCACCCGTGCCACGGGCTTTCCCGCGAAGGACCTCTACATTGGCAAACACTTCGCCTTTCGCATTGACGTGGACGTGCACGTGCTGGAGGCCGGCGGCGGCAACCTGCTGACGACGATCGCGCTGGCCGTGCACGCGGCCCTGGCGAGCTGCCAGCTTCCGTCGGTGGTGCTGCACAACGCCTCCACCGGCTCCAGCGTGTCCGTCGAGGTGGACAAGTCGAAGCCGTACGCGCGGACGGTGGACTGGTCGCAGCTGCCGATGCTGTGCGTGCTGCACGTCGCTCCCACACGGCACTACTTGGTGGACGCGACCACGCGCGAGGCCTTGGCGCTGCCGCAGCAGCTCCACGTCGCCGCCACCAGTCGCGGCCTCGTCGCCTTCACGCGCTATCAGCAGTGGCCCTCGCGCAAGGGTGGCCGTCTGGTGGCCCGCGCCGAGGTGGGCAAGACGAGCGGCAGCCATGCCCCTGCCCCGGGCAAGCGCGAGCGCGAGCCGGAGAACGGCGCCGAGGCCGCCGCCATGACGGAGGCGCGTCGCCCTCTCGAGAGCGCGGAGGCACTGCTGCTGCGCGATCGCAATGTTGCGGTGCCAGCGGCGGAGCTCCCCCTCACGGACTTTTTGGCGGCCGTCAACGATGCCGTGCACATTTGCCAGTCTATGATCGCCGACTGCCACAGCAAGCTGGGAGATGGCAGCGCGCTGTAACGGCGGGTGACTGATGATGGTCCTCCCCGTGCACGTCAGAGAAGACACGCACACGCGCACACTGACGCGAAAAACAGACCCGAGCGTTGCCCCAGTCTAACCGAATCGAACAGTAATACGACGAGTAAACACACAAGAAACCCATGAACCACCACCACAACAAAACAAGAATGCGTGCTTAGGCAGATGCGCGATTTGGCGACAAGGACACGAGGAGGGGGTGTCACGCGGCACGGGCGAAACGAACGCTCATGTCCGTGGCGCAGACTCTCTCACTCTCTCTCGTTATGGTTGTCTTGTCCTCCTATATAGGACGGCGATCGGACAGCTTACTCTTCTGTTCTTTTTTCTCTCCCTCCCCCTCCCCTCCCCTTGGTTCTGACTCCGTTGCAGGCATGGTCCTTGCGGCGCTGGTGCTTACATGCTGACATTTACCCTCCCTGCCTCCCCACTCCATCATTGCTCTCCCTCTTTGCTCTCCCCCGAACCACTCGAATGACGTACATTTCTCTTCGCACAAGAACTTCATTTAATTGACCCCTAGATAAGAAACTGCGTAATTTCCGTCACACTCTTTTTTTAGATCATCTTTTTTATTTTAGAAACTCACCTACACTTTTGAGCCACTCCACAACCCAAAGCCAAACCTTAGACGTCCTCTCTCTCGCCCTCGCCTTCTTCCCTTCTTTCTTGCTCTTTGAGTCTACTTCACTGTCAAGACCCCCCCAAAAAAGAAAGAAAAAAGAGAAGAAAACAATGCAGATGCGCGCACTGAACGTCAACACCGCCCCATACCGCGGCAATGGCCCGCGCAAGCAGACCGCCCCGACCAAGACGCCGGCCGCCACTTTCATCAGCCCGCCCCGGAACCCATCCGGTAGCGCTGTCTCCACCACAGCCGCCGCCGTCCCAGTCGCACTGACCGAGGCCGCCTCCGCGATGCCCGTGCTGAACACGTTTGTTGTCGCCGATGCCCCCATCGTGGAGGACTTCACGCCGGAGCAGATGCTGGCGATGGCCGAGGCCTCCTACGCCAAGTGCCCCTGCGAGACCTGCGGTGCCTACCGCACATTCTATGCGCAGCAGGTCGCCGACGCGCAAGCGGCTCAGTCGCAGACCGCGCCCACGGCCAGCCTCGACGACGGCGACGCGTTGTGCCCGCCGGCGGAGCTCGACGACGACCTGCCGTCCCCCAACGCGCCGGCGGGGAGCTACTACTTTGTGCCCCGCCCTGTCGCGAGGCAGTCGCAGCCGCAGTCGATGTCCGCGGCGCCGCCCACGCCGCCCACGCAGCCCGTGCCGCCCGCGTCCATGGGGGGCGGCGGCTACCAGCGCGGCTCTCTCCGCCAGCACCTCGGTGCCGTGCCGCTGCTCGCCATGACACGTCCGTCCGCCACTCGCACGGCACCGTCGCCCGCGCCGACGCCGGCTGCCGCCGCACCGATGACGATGATGAGGGGTGCGCCGATGCCGGCACCGTTCTTCGCGGGCCGCGGCCCGACGCAGCCGACGCAGCCGTCGCTCTCCCCTGACCCCATGCACGTCTCCGCGATGGGCGGGGCTCTGCAGGCCTCGCGCGGCTCTGGCAGCTACACGTCCGAGTCGTTGGCCGCCCCTGCGCTGCCGTCCCGCGCGTCCGGCGCGGCCTCGGCTTCGGCGGCACGCCACGCGGAGGCGGTGGAGCAGTTCCATCAGGTGGCCCCTGGCCGCGTCGTGGAGCTGGCGTGCACGCAAGACGGCAAGGCGCTGCTTCAGGCCGCCCTGCGCGCGCGGGAGAACGCCGTCGTGGACATTGTCGTGCCTGAACTGTGCGCGGAGATGGACACCGTCGCGCTCGATGCCAACGCTTGCCACGTGCTCCGCCTCACCGTGGAGCTGTGCGAGGCGGCGCAGCTCATCGACATTGTCGGCAGCTTCCACGAGACGCTCGTGCTGAACATGTGCACGGTCTCCCAGTACACGCGCCGCACGCTGCAGGCGCTCATGGACCGCCAGGCAGCCGCCTCAGCGTCCGACGACAGCACCGAGATGGCACTCGACTTCACCCCCGTGGTCGAGGTGCTCGCCCACAACGCGGCCTACCTGAGCGTCACCCAGCAGGGCTGCATCTCCCTCATGCGCGTGTTCGAGCGCTGCCGCCCCGCGCAGAAGGTGTTCCTCATGGCCCCCCTCGTGCCGTCCCTGGCTGTCCTTGCGTTTGATCCGTTCGGCAACTACGTGACCCAGTGCGCCGTCGAGCACAGCGAGGTCGCCACCGCGGCCGAGTACGTGCTCAACTGCTTCCAGAACCAGCTGCTCCGCATGAGCTGCGACAAGTTTGCGAGCAACGTCGTTGAGAAGATCATCCGCAGCTGCAGCGGCGAGCCGAGCGTGCGCGCGATGCTGCTCGATGAGCTGCTCTTCAACCCTGCGGCGCTGCAGGAGCTCGTGAAGGACAGCTTCGGCAACTTTGTCGTGCAGTCGATCATCGACTCGTGCGCGGATGCGGGCGAGATGAAGCGCATCTGCGACCGCCTGAAGCCCGTGCTGCCGTCGAGCCCGTACGCCGTCCGCATCGAGGGCAAGCTGAAGAACAAGCGCTGCTACACCAGCACCAACACCACCACCATGCCTATTGGCGCCACGGCCACCGTGGCCGCGATGCCGCCGCCGCCGCACCACTACCAGAGCATGGCGTCGTCGCAGCCGCCTCGTGTACTGACCAGCTACGCCCCGAACCAGATGCGTGGACCGGCTGGGAAGCAGCAGTGGCAGCCCCCTCAGGCGCAGCGCGCTGTCCGCTACGCGAACCCCCAATCGCTGCCCAACGGCAACCCTACCCACCAAGTGAGCTACACCAGCGCCGAGGTCTACTAGGCTCGCTCTGTGTGTCTAGCGCGTCTGTGTGTGTGTGTGCGACCGAAGCCCGTGCGGCAAGCTGGTAAATGAAAACAAACAAACAAAAAGGTTGGCGTTGTCTTTCCTGGCGTTGGATTTGAGGTTGTTTTTTAGTGCTCACCTGTGGCTTCTTTTTTTTTTCTTTTTTTTTCGTAGATTAGATCCGTAGAACTCACTCTTTTTCTTCAATCCTTTTTTTTTTGCTACCAAAAGCACCGGTGACGAAGACGTGGAGATTTTTTCTTTTTGCAAATTTGTCCTCATCACCCTGAGGACAGCTAGATTTTTCCAAAGATTCTATTTTACATCTCCCACCGCCCCCCCCCATCCACTTATCCAATGGGAATTTTTCTTTTCTTTTCCATCTATCTTCCCCCCTCTCCTTTTTTTTTTCCAAGCTTCACACCGAGGCTCATGAATGCGCGGCCTCCAGGAAAAGAAGGCAAACAAAAACAAAAAAAAATGATTCAAACTCGAATAGCGCGCAACACACACAGGCGTGAAAAATTGGTGTGCAAGTTGATTCACACTGACAAATGAAATGCACACAAAACAGTGACACTGAGTTTAGATTCAGTCAAAGCCAAACAAACACACACTCACATATACAAACAAGAATGCAACATTCCGTCCTCGTGAACGCAAAACACAAGCACCAAGGTTGGCGTACAGAGAACATCCAACTGATTTTTTCTCGAATACTTGTCGCACAGTCGCGTCGACTCCGAGCAAGTTATATGTCCTTCTTTTTTTTTTCTTGGCGTCCATTTTTTCTTTCTTTTTTTATTTTGGAAAAATCGACCGAAGACGGCGGTGACGTGAACAGCTTTAGATTGCTCACCACAGCTCCTTCGTGTTTTTTTTTTTTTGCGCATGGGCCTGATGCTTTCTAGTTTGGTACAACGAGTGACGGTTCTTACATGCCTCATAAAACATCTTCCATGGTCAAGCAGACCCTACAAAACCAACCACAAAAACAACATCACTTCACAATCAGAAAAACATCACTCAGGCAAACGCACAACCAAACAGTCTGCGCAAGAGATCACGCCTGAACGTCGTCACGCCTGCGCGCGCTTGGTGAAGCTTGCCCATGCGCGTGCGTGACAGCACAAGTGTGTGATTTGAACAGTCTGAATCAGGACGGGTGGAGGCTGCTCGCCCACCGCACCCACACGCGTTTTCTGCATTCTGTGCTTGGCATGTGCATGCATGCGTGCGTGTGTGTTTGTGCGTGCTTCGGCGTAACTCTTCTGCTGGACACGCAGAAGCCAGTTGTGACCAGCCTGTTTGCTTTCTGCTTGACCTCTCTTCACCTTCTCCACCTTCTCCCCTCAATTTTCTTCTCTCTTGTCAGTGAAAGGAAGCGCATGCAGACAGCGCCGCTCTTTTTTCCACGGTTCTCGTTGTCTCTAGCTTCTCTCCCTTATCTTTCGCTCTTTTGTTTTTATTCCTTTTTTTTATTAGATTGCTTCAACAGCACACTGTGACCTTTACTTTCCACACTCACTGCGCACGTCACCTTTTTCGACTGACGACAACGACTGCTTTATTATTGCGTTGACTTTTTTTTTGTCTCCTTCGCGCGCTTATGTACCTCTCAGCCGCTGCACAGAATGCACGTGCCGTGAGACGACCGCACGAGGTCGACGACGACGCCGTGACGCCACGCTCGGCGGGTGCGGCACCGCTGAGGTTATCGCCGGCCCTCGCATCATCTTCCTCCTCGTACGTGGACGCGTCAGCCACACCCTCGGCACCAGCCCACTGGCAGCATGCCCTCAACGACGACGACGACGTGCAGTATGCACGAGTGGCTCGCCAAGAGGCTGCCGGGTGTGTGCCAGCATCGTCCTCGTATGAATCGGCGCTGGTGCACTCGCCACCACGCGCGCCTGTCGCACACGCCTCTTCTTCAGTCGCCCAGCGCAGAGCCCCACGTGCCGCAGCTGCACCACGCTTCGTCATCGCCGGCGGTGGAGGTGGACTGACCGGCCAGGACCATCAGGTGCGTCGCGAGGCTGCGATTCCGCTGGAGCTGGTTGAAGTCGTGGGCAACGCGGCGCAGGAGGCCGGCGAGGGGCGGCGCGTGTCTCAGTCCTTTACGCGGCCGCTCGCGGATGCCCGAGATGCCCGCCGTCGTCGACTACAGCGCGAGCAATCGACCACACCTGCCGGGCTTCTTGGCGCCGGCACAGATATGGATGAGGACGAGGACGCGCACGAGGATGAGGATGGCTCCGACGACGGTGAAAGCCGTGTGGAGGCGGACCAGGAGAGCGACGAGGAGGCCGTCAGCACAGGGACGGTCATCTCCCCCAACACTGTGGTGTGTGCCTTGGCCACCTCGACGGCCCGCGAGCTGGTCCGAAGCCTTCACCTTCTCGCGGACGAGAACACGGCACCGTCCGCATCCGTATCGTCCTCGTGCTTCAGTCTGCCGTCAGTGCGTGGGCGACGTGTTTTGACGGCCGAGTGCGGCGGCTGGCTGCGGTTGCGCGAGTCGCGGACAGGCACCGTGCTGCATCAGCAGCAGCTCCGTGGTGGGCACGAGGCCACATGCTGCACGTGGCTGCTCACGCAACTGCCGCCCACGCGCAGAGGGCCACACCGTGCACAGCCGTGCCGGCTCTGGGCAGTCTGCGGGCTGCTCGGCGGGCAGCTCTGTCTGTACGAGGCCGCCCACGACGCCCTGCGCGCCTGGCCACGACTGACGCCCATGACCGTGCATGCGGAGCCGGTTGTCGGGGTTGTGCCCATGTACGTGGTCAGCGCGTCTGGGGACGATGCAGACACATGGGCCTCAACGACCGGTCAACCATCGCGTCGTCGCGGTCCGCGCACACGTCCGTGGTGGCGTCTGACGAGCCTGTGCCTCACCATGGATGCCGGCGGTCAGCTGGCGCTCTGGGAGGTCGACGAGGGCACCTCGCGCACGCGTGCACGACCGCAGGTGACGTGCCTGCAGTACGCCACCACGGACTGGCCCAGGCGACCCACAAGCACGAGCACGGAAGAAACAGGCGGGGTAGTGGCCGAAAAGAGTCACGAGGACGGTACTTGTCCTCCTGCTGTGCTTGCCGCCGCCACCGCACTCGCCACGACGGGCTTCCTGCTCAACCAAGCACTGTCCGCGACACCACCACAGGAAGAGACGAGCGTGTACCTCTACACGTGCACACCCGCCCTTGCGCGCTACTTGCCGAGCGGTGCGCAGCATGCCAGCGGGTCGGCGATGGAGGCGACGGCGGACACGGCCTGGTACCGGCTCGCGCGCACCTACCACGGCGTCGAGCGCGCGCGCGACGGCGTCATCACGTCCTTGTGCGCGCTCGGCGGCGGGCCTGGCACCGACTCGGCGGAGCCGAGCGCGTCAGAGGAGGAGCTCGAGGACGCGCGTTTGTCCGCAGGCCAGGTGTGGGCCGGCACCAGCGCGGGCGTGCTCTGCGCCTGGGACGCCCGCACGACATACTTTTTGCGCCGCATCGTCCTGCCCTCGACCTCGCCGGTGCACGCGCTGTCGTCGACACGGGTGCCCGTGGTGGTGACCACGCCGCCGTCCTCTGCCGACCCCTCCTCGGACTCCTCTTGTCTGACCGCCGGTGCCGCGGCTGAGGAGGCCTGGGCCTGCCAGCTCGACGGCAGCGTGACGGCCTGGCACACGCGCACCTTTCAGCTGAGCCAGGTGCTCCCGTTGAGCTACCCCCCGCTGCACGCGCAGGCCAACGCGCGTCTCACCGATCGCAAAGGGCAGCGGCAGCAACACATCGACGCCGGTGGTGCCGTGCGTGTGCGCGATGCGGCCGACCTTGCCTGGGCGCGCTACGGCGATCCCGCCCTCGCACCGGTCGAGAGCGCCACCCGTGGCCAGACCCGCGCGTGGCGGCAAGGCGCTCGGCAGCACTTCACGCTGGCGCTCACCGCCCTCGAAACAGTGCACCTGCGACGTGCCTGGACCATCGCCACCGACGGCAGTGTGCGCACCTGGCTGATTCCCGACAGCACACCCGCCACTCTGGAGGCACCGGCGTACAGGGCAGCAGCAGCGGCGGCGTCCACCACCTCCACCGCGGACCCATGGGAGGAGAACGGACGTCAGACGGCGAGTGACCGCCCTCTTTTGGACCCCGAAGTGGTGCGTGCGTTTCTCTTCGATACCGCCGACAAGATGGCGGCGATGGAGGCGAGCTACGAGGCGAGGCTGGCCGCGCAGGCCGATCAGGTTCGCAAACTCGAGACGCGCAACCGCATCCTCGCCGAGGCTCTACGACGGGCGGCTGAAACGCAGCTGGAGACACTCGACGCATCTCTGGCCGAGCCAGCAGCGGCGCCGACGACTTTGGAGGTGGGGCACACCGTCAGCGCCATCCCCCCACCCTTGCCCTCACCGTCCGCGTCGCACTCCGATGCCCTCGTGAGCCTCTTCAACGACCTGCGTGCGCGTCTGGACGACAGCCTCGCTGCCGAGGAGCACCTGCAGCGGCGCCTCACCGCGCACGAGCTGCTCTCGTTGGAGGAGCGCGCGCTCGCCCACCTCGACCACGACCATGACGTGCACGATGACGATGATGATGATGCTCAGACACCACAACGACCGGAGCGGCGTGCATTGACACGACAGCTGCCTCCACCTCCGCCGGTAGCCCTACCGCCGCGCGATCGCGTGACCCTCGTCGGTGCGGGCGGCGCCAGTCGTCTCCTCTCCTCCCCTGCCATCAAGCAAAGTGCCCGCCCCGGACGCGCTAGCCACGCCCCGGCGTCCAGCGCCGCGTCGACCCCCTCGCAGACCCGCACGCACTCGCCGACGGCGTCGCCGATCGCCACCTACGATTTCTACCCGTCGCCCATTCTCGCGAGCCGGTCTGGTCCAGTCGACGGCGACACCGCGGAGGCCGAGACCGGTGACGGGCGACGCGCGCAGGCCGCACGCTCGAATCGACCTATCCACTCGCCGACCTTGCTGAACGCCTGGTCGACGAGGCTGGCGAGCGGGGAGTGAGAGACGTACTGAAAAGAAATTGGGAGTCCTTCCATCTTTCTGTTTCACACACACACACACACACACACACACACACACACACACACACACACATCCATATAGACGCGCATTCCAATCCAAGGGAGGGAGTACACGCTTCTCCTTTCAATATCTGGACCGACCGGCTCTCCTCGACTGGTGGAACCGGTGCACACCGCTACAGACCTACATACACGTCCCGTGCACATCGGTGTATGCTTCAACATCGCGCCGCTCCCAGTTTAAGAGATTTTTTCGTCTTATGATTTCATCATCGTCTCCCTTTCCTATCCTTAAATACTCCTGCTCGCGTCTTCTTTTCTTGTGTGCCCCGTACACACGCACACACACACGCACACACACACCAAAGGCGCACGTTTGAGATCAACACGTACCGCCTCACACTTTCCCCGTGCACGAAATCACGTGTTACGCACACACCATGGCGGACACCGACACGGACGCCAAGGTGCGACACGCACTGAGCGTCTTTGCCGCGCTGCGCTCGGCCGTGGATGTGGAGGCCGCCTCCGCGGAGTCCGCTGTGCCCACGACGTCCTCGTCGCTGCAGACCAGCGGCGCCGCCAAGGCGACTCGCGCTCAAAAGAACGGCGGCCCAGCCAAGAAGAAGAAAAAAGGAAGCACGGCCACATCGACAACGTCACCTACCGCGGCGCAACGGACGAGCGGCGTGGGCAGCATAGACGCATACGTGTACACGAGTCCGGAGATGTTGGAGGAGATGAGCCCGGCCACGCTGCGCCGTCGCCTGGTCACCGCGGAGGGGCTTCTCCACCGCCTCCATCGACAGCACCGCGCGGCGATGCACAAGCTGACGTTCGTGGAGACCCAGAACGACGAGCAGACGCAGCGCGTACAGCGACTCGAGGCCGCCGACGCCGAGCTCGAGGCGCGTGTCCAGGCACGCTGCGAGGCCCGAGAGACGGACCTGCGCACCAGCCAACAGGCCGCGCTCAGCGCGCTGCAGACGCGCCATCAAAAGGAGCTCTCGACACTCTCGCGTCGGCACGAGGCCGCCGTGCACGAGCTGCAGACTGCGCTCAAGGAGGCCAGTGCCGCCCCGAAGCCTGCCCCGCCCGTGATCGAAGCCGCACCCAGCCCGCCGGCCGCAGCCCGCGAGACGGAGAAGCCACAGCCTCGTGCCAACCTCCCAGAGCACGTCACGCTCCTGCAAGACCAGGTCACCACGCTCGAGTTTCGCCTGAAGCAGCTCGAGCTTCATTGCCAGGAGCTCCAGAGCATTCATCTGGCCGCACTGCTCAACGGCGACAAGGTGCCCGCCTCCACGACGACGGGCAGCACGAAACCATTGAGTGCGATGATCAACCAGGAGGTGCGCAAACTGTTCGACTGCATGAAGCGCCGCATGGTGGCCGACGCCGTCGTGATGGAGGCGGAGCGGTCCCGCTTCAACGAGCTTTTGTACGGCCTGGAGCACGAACTGTCTGCACGCGACTGAAATAAGAACGAGAGAGCGAGAGAGAGAGAGGGAGAGCTTGATGCGTTGAAAAGAGGGTTACATTAGATCTGCCCCCTTTTTCTTCTGATACACTGGCGTGTGCCTCTCATCATTGATGCTCTTCAACGAAAACCTGCTGATAGAAGCGAATAGATTTCTTCCTAGATTGCCCCCATTTTTCTTCTTCTCTCTGCCCTACACAGCGACAGTCGCTTTTTGGCTGTACTCTTGCCGTAGGTGTGTATGTGTCTATTGGCGCCTACTGCGAACTGAATGAATGAAAGCAACAATACCAAAGAAAGAAGAGCGTATGCGTCGATGCCATTTTTTTACTCGTAAATGAGCAAACATCGAGAGGAAAAAATGCAAATGATAAGGTTGGCATTCACATTTCCTGATGATTTTCTCGCTTCTCATCGGCTTTTTATGTGTGAGAGAAAGCAAAAGGGAGATCACCAATCACGAAGAAAATAGCCTTTTTTTTTTCTTGTTCACACATTCACACGTGCCTGCCATGCAGCTGCTCACTTTTCTGCACACCTCCTCACTTCGCTTCCTCCCTGCCTATTTCTTTTTTTTTTGTGGTTTCATGTTTTGCCAACCAGTTTCATCGTGTGCGCGCCTAGACTCACCCCAGCGTTTCTCTTTCGTTTGTTTCTGTCTTCGACACACCCACACCCACACACGCTTGTGCGCTGCCATTTGCTTTTGACAACACAGTCGAGCCATGTCCAACCGCCAAATTATTCAGACCTTCGACGAGTACCAGAAGGCGCGCGTCAAGTTTGTGCAGACGATCGCCGACCTGGCGTCGAAGCCGCAGCACATTGAGGCTCTCCAGCAGGCCGGCGTGATGCAGCTGCTTCGCCCCCTCCTCCTTGATAGCGTGCCGTCCATCCAGCAGTCAGCGGCGCTGGCCCTCGGCCGTCTCGCCAACTACAACGAGGAGCTCGCGGAGAACGTCGTCTCCGGCGACATCCTGGCGCAGCTGGTGTACTCGCTCGGAGATCAGAACCGCTACTACAAGAAGTCAGCCGCGTTTGTGCTGCGCAGCGTCGCGCGCCACAGCCCGCAGCTCGCGCAGGCCGTCGTGGACAGCCAGGCCGTGGAGGCGCTCGTCGGCTGCCTCGAGGAGTTTGACCCGACGGTGAAGGAGAGCGCGGCGTGGGCACTTGGCTACATTGCGCGCCACAATGCGGAGCTCGCGCAGGAGGTGGTGGATAAGGGCGCCATCCCGCCGCTGGTGCTGTGCGTGCAGGAGCCGGAGCTGTCCCTCAAGCGCATCGCCGCGTCGACGCTCTCTGACATCGCCAAGCACTCCCCGGAGCTCGCGCAGGCGCTGGTCGACCAGGACGCCATCACGCACCTGGCCCCGCTCATCACCAGCAGCGACGCGAAGCTGAAGCGCCAGGTCTGCCAGTGCCTGGCGCAGATTGCGAAGCACAGTGTCGAGCTCGCCGAGCTCGTCGTCGAGGGCGAGATCTTCCCCAAGATCTTCGTCCTGCTCAAGGACTCCGACGAGGTGGTCCGCAAGAACGCGGCGACATGCATCCGCGAGGTGGCCAAGCACACGCCCGAGCTGGCGCAGCTTGTGGTGAACGCCGGTGGCGTCGGTGCGCTAGTCGACTACACGAATGACACCACGGGCAGCACGCGTCTGCCTGGCATCATGACGCTTGGCTACATCGCCGCCTTCTCGGAGACTCTCGCGCTGGCGGTCATTGTGTCCCACGGTATCCAGCCCATCGCCATGGCACTGGAGAGGGAACCGGAGGACCACATCAAGGCTGCGGCCGCCTGGTCCCTTGGTCAGCTCGGCCGGCACAGCGCCGACCACGCCAAGGCAGTGGCCGACTGCAACGTGCTGCCCAAGCTGCTCGACGTCTACCTGAGCCCCAACAGCTCCGACGACCTGCGCACCAAGAGCAAGCGCGCGCTGAAGAATATCATCCAGCACTGCGTCCACCTGCCCGCGCTAGAGCCGCTGCTCCACCCCGATGCCCCTGAGAATGTGCTCAAGTACGTCTGCGGCCAGTACGCCAAGGTGCTTCCCACCGACATCACGGCCAAGCGTGAATTTGTCGCCAACAAGGGCCTCGCGACGGTGCAGCGTATTCGCGCGGAGCCGGGCAGCAAGCTCGCGGAGTACATCCAGATCATCAACCACTGCTACCCGCCGGAGATTGTCCAGTACTACTCGCCGGAGTATGCGCAGACGTTCCTAGAGAAGATTGAGACTTACCACGTCCAGTCTCATTAAATCCCAGACGACAGGAAACAAGAAGAAAAAAAAAAGGGAAGGAGAAACACAGAGCAGAGCAATCAAACGAAAATAATTACGAGAAATTTTTTCTCGACAGAAGGTCAAAGAGAAAAAAAAAAAGCACACCACGCCACATATATCGACGCGCAGCGTAAAGGTGATGACGACGATAGTGATGATGCTTTTTTTTTCTTTTTCTTTCTTTTTTTTTTCTTCTTTTGAGTTGCAGAATGTACATATCTAGTTGCTTGGTTGAGAGTGGCGTCTCTTTGTTTTTCGCCTTTCCCTTCTTTTGTGTTTAGATCCTCTTTTGTTCGTGCGAGGACCGTTTTTTTTTTTCGCCACATGTACTGACTACAAACTTTGGCTGCGTGCTAAAACAACAAATCGACAACAACAGCAACAAGTCACACACACAAAAAAAAAAAAAGAGTGCTCATGTGCTCAGCGCATGTCTGTCTCATTTGTGCGGGCTAGACGTCAGGTACACCGATGACGAGCAGGTGTTGCACCTGTGGTCCCACGACTCTCACGCACCCGCACTGACACGCGCCTATCGCAGACACACACCACACTTTTTTTTTCCCTTCTCCCTGATCTTCTCCACTTCAACCTATCAGGGGGAGTGAAAGCAGGGGGCAACCTAAGAAGAAAAGGGGCGTGTCAGTGCCGAAGGCCACGCACACAAGTGGCTTGTGCACGTAGGTTGCATTTGTCAGCACGCGAAAGGGACGAAGGATGGCCAGGCGACCCCCCCCCCTCGCTACTCTCTTCTCCCTGCCGCGATAGCAGCAACGAACACCCCATCTATCTGTCACTTAACTCCACTACGGTATCCTACTCGCCTTTCCTCTCTTCCTCTGCTTTCATGTATTTTTTCCCTGACAAAACTTTCGCCACGCATGTTCTAGTGTGAGTGATTGGTACCTACACACCCACCCCCATCTACCTAGATAGAGAGTGAGAGAGAGCGCGACATGGCAACATTGGAAGGACCACCGGTTTGCTGGATTTGCCAATGCGGCCCTGGCGACGTGGCGGCACACGAGGATCTGCAGGTCCCCGTGGCGGCGGCCCTTGAGCGTGAGGCACGCACACGCACGCAAGCAGAGGCCGGGCCACTTTTGCACGCACTCGACTCACCAGGCGCGTCACCACTGTGGTCTGAGACCGGTGCCAGCGCGGAGCCGCTCGTGCAGGACCGATGCCTCTGTGTCGGTGTCATGGCGCGCGTGCACCTGACGTGCTTGAACGAATGGGTGCTGCAGCGCGGCCACAAGACGTGCAACTTGTGCGGCACCGACTATCAGATCATCGCCGTCATTGAGACCGCCGATGGCGTCATGACACCCGCAGAGGCGTCCTCGCACATGCCGGTGCCAAAAGGTCTGTTGGCGGGCTGGTGGATCTACGCACAGTACACCCAGCGGTGGCTTGCCCGCGCCCTTCTCGTCGTGTTCACGGTCGCGCTGCTCGCCCTCGTGCCGCTTGCCTACGGCATCGCCCTGCGTGGCGTGTACCTTGACGTGCTCCTCATCCCTGGCATTACGCACGCGTGGGCACGTCTCTCGCCACACACAAGTGCGAGCTACAGCATGGCGACCGCGCCGAGGCTGGATCCTGATCCACGCGTGACGTGGCACACGCAGGAGACGCTCTGCCCGAACACCACCACTTCGTTGACCCTCCGCTGCGTGCTCGCACCGTGGCTTTCCATGCTCACGCCACCCATGCGCGATCGCTCTGGCAACGCCGGCGCGCTGCCCGTCGCTCTCCTGCAGTGCTTTGCCAGCGGGCTGCTCGTGTTCATCGCCTTCCACGCCGCGTACTTTTCGTGGAGACACTTCTCAGAGCAGGTGAGTCAGCTGGAGCTCCTACACGAGGAGTACGCCCGTGAGCGTGCCGATATCGCCAAGCTGCCTCCCCCCGCCCGACGTCTGGCGCGGCTGACGCTCTCGTTCAAGTGGTGGTCCCGGCCTGAATTCCGCCCGCACTTCCCCGTCGCCATCATGGCGTGCATCAGCTGCAACATTGGCTGGCTGCCCGCGTGCCTGTGCATGGGGGCGGCCTGGTGGGTGACGTGCGCACCGAACACTGCGATACCACCGCTCGTGATGGAGGCCATCTACACGGGTCCTCCCGAGGAGGAGGACGAGGAGGGTCGTGCCGTGGACGCGACCGCGCTCTTGCAGACGATGCGCGGGTCTTCGCCGAGACCTCTCACGATTGTGCCGCGCTCGCCTTCTGCGACGGGATCACGACGCGGCACGCTTCTTGGCCGACGCCGGCGCCGTGCACTGGCGCATCAGCGGCGAGCGCGGTACGGTGCCTGCCGTGCGGTGGTGGTGGTGCGCGGTGCCGGCTGTGCGTTTGTGCAGCGCGAGCTCGTGCGCGTGCTGCACCTGGCGGTGTGTCCGTGGCTCGTGGGCGTGTGCGCGCAGGCGGCGACGAGCGGTGCGGTGGACTGGACGCTGCCGCTGTGGGGCGGGTCTGCTGCTGTTGTGTGGGGCCCCTCGCGGCTGTGCGCGGCGCTGCCTCCGCTGTCGCGCGCGGCGTGCGTGGTGCTGACGCCGTCGCTGGACGTGCTGACCGTGTGCGGGCACTGGCTGGCTGGCGCTGCTGTGCTGTGGGGTGCGACGCGCCTCGTTGTGGGCCCCGTGCTGGGGAGCGTGATGGCGCCGCGTGTTGTGCAGGACTGGCTGGGCTTCATCCTGGCGCACCCGCTGGACGTGGCTGGCGTGGATGCGTGCGTGGCGGGGCACTGGGTCCGCGGCAACGTGCGGCGTGAGCGCGGGGCTTGTGGGAGTGGCGGTGGTGCACGCGTGCGTGCGTGGCTGCTGGACACTGTCGTGCACGTGATGCCGCGCGAGGTGTGGCGCGTGTGCTGCTGTGCGGCGGTGTGCAGCGTGCTGCTGGGCGTGCCGTCGGGCCTGCTGTGCGCCGGCCGCGTGGTGTTCGGCGCCGTGGTGCCCGCCTCTGCGCAGTACGACAGCGTGCGACCGCTGCCACTGTGGACGCTCGGCCATCACGGCAGCCATCGTGGTGGCCTCGCCGACCACACCGCCGCCCTACACAACAGCAGCTTTGTTGGCACAGCCCGCAGTCTCCACGCCACCTTTACGCAGTGGGCCGTCGCGCGGCACGGCACCTCGAATGCGCTGTCGCTGTGGGGCCTTTTGCTCACCGTGACCAGCCTCGCAGCCAGTCTCGCGCTCACCGTGCTCATGATTGCCCGGCGCTGGCTGTGGTCGAGCATGCTGCTACTGGACCACAATGGCCTCGCCTGGTCTTCTGCCGCGGCACGACCGGCAAACGTCTCGTCGACAATGAGCCGTCACACCACTGAGGAAGCGACACGGACCAACGCCGCGATGGGGCCCGAGCGTATCGACGGCGCGTCGACCGGTGCGTGGATGCTCCCCGGTGGGTGGCAGACGTGGCTGCTCGTGGTGGTCTCGGCGGCGTGGTGTGTGCTGTACATTGACCTCTGCCCCACCACCTACTACTTGCTCAAGTACGGCCGCGCGCGGATGCTGCACCTCAGCCAAGTGGTGCTGCGCCTGCCCGCGCACGCCGGCCGTCTCTTCGTCGCCCCTGCCCACGCGGAGAAGGTGGAGCGCTGGATGGCCAAGGTCAGGGCGCTGCACGATCAGGGGGCGGTGTACACGGCCTCCCTGGACGCGCTCTGCCCCGACGCGCTGAGCCTCTTCTTTGGCTCTCCGGCCTACGACACCACGTACGTGCGCGTCGTCAATCGCGACCATAACGGGGCGTCATTGCGCCGCTACGTGGCACGCAGCAAGGAGCTGCAACGCCGTCTGCGCCGCACCGTCACACAACTCGAGACCCAAGAGAAGCGAGTGCGGCAGCTGCAGAAGAGGCAGCAGGCGTCGAACGAACGACTGGCGCACCTTCAGCGGGCACTGGCGAAGCGCGTCGGGGCGAATGCCGTGTCCGCCGCCGCTGCACGAGCGGCACCGAGCTCGCCACCAACGTCACGAGCGACTCCGGCACCGCCAGCGGCTCAATCCCCCTCGCCTCCACCACCGGCTGCTCCGACAACACCGCAGGTGCCACCGCCACCTCATCGTCATCGTCATCGTCATCGTGCACCTCGGTCGCGCGGGCAGCGGTGGTGGCGAGCGGCGGCGGCGAATGCCTGGCGGCGTGTGCGGCTGCTGTGCTTCCTGCTTGTGTGCCTCGTGTGCGTGTCGCTCGCCTGCTTTGGGCCCCTCGTGTGCGTGATGACGCTGCTCGCGGACGTGGTGCCGCACGGTCTGCTGCTCATTCTGCTGAGCCTCGCCGTCTGGGGCACGGTGGGCAACATGGCCATTGCGTACGTGGCGTCACTCCTCCTCGCGTGCTTCCCGACGTTTGTGCTCCTGTTTGGCTTCATGCACTACGCCTCTTTCCTCCACGGCGTGGTGCGCGCCGTGATGGCCGAGGAGGAGGCGGTGAGGGAGACCTTGGAGGCACTGTACAAGACACGCCGCATTGTGGGTCCCCATGACGGTCACGGGGCGATGCTCGCGCAGCGCCTGACGGAACGGGCCGTGCGGGAAGCCGCGCAGTCCCCAGCGCTGGTGCCGCAGACGTCACCGACCGTGCCTGACCCGCTCAGTCACGAGGCTGGTCCACTGGACGGCGTGGCGACGGCGCCGCCTCTGCCCACCGTGCACGCGGAAGACGCACGCGATACCTCGCCAGCCACGGGTGCCCACGCCGACGGTGACGAGTCGGCGGACGACAGCGAGACGGAGTGAGCGTCTCGCGCTCTTGCTTTGTGCTTCCCTTTTTGTTTCCCCACTTCCTCTGCCCTTGCACTCTTCTTGTCGTCGTGTGTTTTTTTGCTTCTTTTTGGAGGCCAGCGCTTTCTGCCTCGCTATCGTTCTCTGGCAAGACGCCTTTTTGCTCTCTCTCCAGGCCTTACCATGCTGTCCCACGCGTGCGCTGACCCCCGCCGTTCTGCTCACACGTCGATGTTCGCCGTCCCTTTGTTTTCCCATTTTTGCTCTTTTTTTTTCGTTTTTTTATTTTTGTTTGCGCGTGACGCTGTGTCTGGCCGTTTCCTCACTCCGATTGTGTGCCATGTGTTTTCCGAGGTTATTTTTGCTCTCCTCCTACCCAGATAGTCTTTGCTGTGCAACGGCAACCGTGACAACAAACGTAAACACTAAAAGGAAAAAAAGAAAGCGTCAGTTGTGCTCACTGCATGTCCGCATGAGTGCGAAAGCCCAATGCACCAAGGCTTGATGTTCCTGCCAACGCATGTGCTTCACTTTACTTTTGCTTTGCCTCTCACCACATACACCTCTCCCTTCCCCTTTTCCTCCCTTTTCATCTCGTGACCAAATCACCACATAACAACACACACCACGCAGAGCTGTCACTCCGCTGTGAGCACGCCATACCAGGGAGTACATCTATCCACCGAACACACACACACACAAGTCTGGAGCGTGGATACTGAAGACACCGTGCACACACACACACACAGAACCAACATTGCTTTTTTTTTTCTTGCAGAGCTCTCCTCTTCGTGCCTCGTCTTGTATGCGTGCGCGATGGAGCGTGAGTTGTCTTTGCCAACAGAGCTCGGCACGCCCGTGGCACGGTCCCTCGCGTACCCCACTGGCGCGGACGCAGTGGAGCAATCGCGCGACGATGCCCAGCGGTGCGAGACAGTGACCACCGAGTCAGACCGTCGCCGCCACAACAGTGATGGGCTGGGTCCGCTCACCGACTCCCCACTCGCATGCACTGAGGCGGCGTCATCGGACAGCCCCCCTCTGCGGCCGCTGCAGCGCATGGCGGCGGTGCCGACCTGCTGGATCTGCCTCTCCCCGCACCTGCACGACCCGCTCCTGTCTGACCGATGCCTGTGCACGGAGATGACGACGCGCGTGCATGCCGCGTGCCTGCGCGAGTGGGTGCTGGTGCGGGGCCACACACACTGCCCCGTGTGCGCCGCGCGCTACCACGTGCGCCCGGCTGCCGATCTGGCCGAGTACAGCCAGGGCAGCCCGCTCACGGCGGGTCTACCGCGGTCGAACCCGCATCGCCCGTTGCGGGCAGCGTGCACGCCTGTGGGGTCACCGGCGTCCTCCGTGACCTCTCGCGCCACGCAAGCGCGCGAGGACGCGCCGGCGCCGTCGCTCACGGACGCCTCGCCGAACCTCGAGGCCGATTCGAGGCGGCCACTCACCAGCCCAGCCTCGACACCGCTGTCCGCGCTCTCCCCCCTTCGACTGCTTCCCCTGGCGCAGCGATGGCAGCAAAGGAGCCCTGGTGCGAGTGCTGCCCCCACTCGCATCACCACCACCACCACGACTACCGGAGTCACCCCGCCGCCGTCCTTCACGTCCCCCACGCGGCGCTCGCGTGCCTCACACGACGCGCCCCGTGCGGAGGCGGCGGTGGACGGCTGGCGCGAGGCCGCCACCCCTGCCTCCTTGGGTGAGCTGGCCGGCACGCCGCCCGCAGATGCGGATGCCGAGGCGGCACCGACGCTGGCGGCTCCCATCTCGTTGCGCTTACCGCTCTGGTTGCGGTTGCCGCTCGCCGTGTACCACGCGCTGGCGTGCCTCGTGGTCGGTCTGCCTCTCGCCGCCCGCCTCGTCTGGTTGCTCGCCGGTGATGTGCTCTGCGCCTGGCTGTTCCTGTCGCTGGCCTCGGGCACAGTGGCGGACACGCTACGCCTGACAGTGGCCGCCTTTCCCATCACCCCTTCAGAGCCGGTGCTTTCCCTCGCGTGCGCACGAGCAGTTCTTGTGCACCTCTGGCACAGCCTCGTGATTGTGGTGAGAGCTGTGAGCTGGGGCAACGACGCACTGATCGCGAGACAGCGGTGGCGCGTCCTCGGTGTGGTTGCCCTTGTCCGGGTCGTTCGGTTCATGGCCTTTCGCTCCTGGGCACGCTTCACACCGGCTGTGGTGGTGGTGGTGGCGAGTGTGGAGGTGAAGGCGGCGTTGTGGACCGGTCCGACCCTTGCGGAGAGGACGCGCTCGGATGGCCTGACGCCGGATACACACGCCACGCCGTCTCCCACCGCGCGCGCGATCGCCACTTCCACGGTCTCGCCCAAGACACCGGAGTCGGTGGCGCTCTCCGCGGGTCCGCTGTGGCGGGCAATGCGCGATCCCGCCAGCGTGTACCGCCTCTCGCTGCACTGGCTGCGGGCTGTCCACCGCACTCTACACACGGTGGAGCCGGCCTCGTGCGGCTGGTGCTGGAGCCCGGTGTCGCTGACGGTGGCGCTGCTCACGACGGGACTCGACCAGAGCGCTCTCGCAGACGATGCCACAGACCGCGCGTGGACGTGGTCGGGCCTCTGGTGCACCGGCGCAAGGGCGGCCGCGGTGCTGCGCGCGACCACAGCCGACCGGTGGAGCCGAGCGGTGCCTTTCGTCCAGACGCACCTCTCCCATACCTGGCACGTCGTGACGACACGCGAGAGCCCGGCCTGGCTGGCCGAGGCACTGGTGGTGCCGTTGTTGTTGTGGCTGCTGGTCGTCGTCGTGCTCGTGCTGGCACGGCGCGCGTTGTGCGTCGCGAGGCGCATCTGGTCAGCCCATCGCGGCAACGGTTCACCCCAGCCGCGCGGCCAGACACACGGCACGCGCGGGGAGGTGCGCTGCCTCTTGCTGGAGACCGACGCGCCTGTGGACGCCGCTGCCCACGACGCTGCCGAGTCCTTTGGGGGCCGACGCCGGCGCCGTGCACTGGCGCATCAGCGGCGAGCGCGGTACGGTGCCTGCCGTGCGGTGGTG